>CAJINU010000083.1:0-92067 GCA_905178165.1 Amoebophrya sp. A25
CGTTACTCGTTCTCGCAGCCGTTGGGACGTGCCCTCTGTCGTGAAAATTGCGGAGTCGACTACTTCCTGGTGCCCGTCGACACCTGGGAGAATCCTGAAGTACTGGGAGGCATCGGCATTATCCCGCTGGCAGCGTCTAGTGATGGGTTCCTTTTTCGAAGGCGGACGGTCGCTGGAGGTCTTGCACTGAAGCAGCAGCCAGTTTTGGCACTCGACAAGGAAGAAAACATCGTTGGTGGGGACTTTGGAGAAAATTTGAAACAATTCTTCTTTTTCTTCTCACACCAGGATATCTCTGGTAATGAGATTCTGGAGGTGCGATTTGCATCATTTTTGGAGAATATCTTCACCGAGTGGGACCATCGCATGTCGACCGACAACACAACTCAGACGAGCGACTCGCCAAGAACTGCTCCAGCTTTGTGTAGAAAATAGCAACTACTGAGGCACCTCTAGATGTGCTCTTGGCATCGGCAGTGGCAGTCCTTCTTCTCGGTACCTGCACTGGATATTGACCTGTTGATCCGTAACAGCACGTGAAATTCCGTGAAATATTGAAACGCGATACATGATAGGAGAGCGGAAGATGAACTTCTGTGTCAAGTAATCTGGTGTCTGTAAAACTTCTGTCTTGTTCCAAAACAGCCTGAATGGAAGGGTGACACCAGAAAATGGAAGAAAGACTTCATAGAAGTCTGTAAAAAGTATGGTTTCCGAAGCTGCTAGAAGTACTGCTTGAAACAGAAGCAGAACTGCATTTTAGATAGTTCTTGTAACATACTTTGCATTTTGTTCTACATGTTGACTCTCTTCAAATCTGCAATTATGTCTAGAATCTCAAGGTACATTTAGCTGTCATTTAAATCCTGAATGCAGTAGAAGGACATGTCGTCCGGTGCTGACAATGCGACTAGCAGCGAAGAAACTTCGTGTTTCCCAGGCACGACCGTCCTGGGCCAGTCGGGCATATTCGTGTACCGCCAAGCATGCGGTGGCTCCGGAGCAACCAGCGATCATGCAGGTGTCGGCTGACAAGCCAGAACCGTGGACCGTGAACCCTCGTTATCGGCGTGCGCACCAAGCCGATGCGGTTTGGCGGTTCCTGCAGTTGGCGGGCGAAATAGCGCCTGAGTTCGAGTTTTATGTGCTTCCGAAGCACTCACGGTTTCCGCTCATTGTGAGGCGCCGTGGATCGGAGAAGAGATCTCCACTCGACGGGCTGTGGAGCATGTTGCAGATTCGGTCGACATGGAGGGCCTCAGAAAAAGCTGCTAAGACAACCGGCGGTGTGTGGTACTGCGCAAGGAACGGTGCGTATGAAACGATGCCTCAGGTTCCGAACGTTGTCTTCTGTACTTTCTCGTCGTCGTGCTTCGTTTTTTCCGGAGACAGCCTTGGGACCTGTTTGTTGACAAAACCCGGCTCGGCCAACGAAATCGATCTATCACGAAGCGCAGATCAGCTCCGCCAGTGGTTGCAGGAAGCATACCCCACTCAGATTAATGCCTCCATTTCCGGGACACTTGAGAGTCTGATGCTTCGGGCCGCCACCACTAAAGCCATTGTGACACAGCGCCGGCTGCTTGTTCAGGCATTGCACCTGCCCGTTTTGCAGGAGTGGTCATTCCATACGGGAAGCGTGCGGGGAGCTACGGATTACCATGCGACACTCGCGGGCCGACGGATTCTTGTGCGAGCCCCAGAGAACCGCTCCGGGTCGCCGACTAGTCTCTTCCAAAAGACTCGGCTTTACTACGACACCGTCATTAGAGGCACGGGCTCGGCGTGGCGACAACCAATCGGCGTGGATTACCTGCTACTCATGCTTTGCAGCGCGAATTCGACCGCAACGCTAACTGGGATCGGCGTTTTGCCTATGGCACTGCTGAAACGGCGGCAAGGCACCGGGAAAACATCAAGACGTCTCACTAGCAGGAAGCTGATGCTGCTTCTCGAGAATGGCGCGATAATAGGAGGCGACTTTGAAGGTCTGGAAGACTATTTTTATTTTCTGAGCAAAAGAGAAGTTTCTGCTTCTGGACAGGTAGATGAGGCACAAAGGCCTGAAGAAGAGGAAGACTTCCACACTTTCATTTACCGTATTTTCGACGAGTGGGACGGAGATGAAAAAACAGCTGGACTTTCAGATGGAAGTTTCGACTTTAACACAAAACTAGGTCTGACAGAGGCGGAAAGACGTATGTCCTGAGAAAACAGCGAGCGCAAATGCTTTTCTCCAAGCTCCAAATGAGTGCGTTTGCGAGCTTACACTTAGAGGAAAGCGGGCCGTGGACGAGTCATCTCGGTTCGTTTCTCTCTTGTACGCGGACATCGCTCGGTATTTGAATCTGCTTGGAAATCACCGTAAATCTGTGCGATGCTCAATGATTCTCAGATCGCATTCGCCGAAGGCCAGTATTTGTAAGAGATGCGTTTCCGGAGAAAGTGTGTAGGGAGTCTGTTGCTAGTCCGTCGGTAGCAACCATGTCTAAAAGAGACCCTTGACCAGATAGCTTCTTCGGTGAAGTTGAATGTCCTCTAGAAGATGGCGACACGCGCAAAGCCGGCCACCCTACTGAAAAAGGCCAAAAATGTGGAATGCAAATTAGAGCTGATTTTTTTCCATTTAGACTTCTTGGTGTATTTGATGTCGCTTCTTCGGAAAGGAAAATCGTCTCGAAAATTGTCTGAGCCATAACAAGAAAACTCTTGGAGAATATTACTGATTGTGTCATGATTTAGAGTAGGCATAATGGCTCACTCCACCCGGGGTCTGAGAAGGATTGCGCAGTGTGCACACGCGGCAGTGCACCCACCAGGATTTTCCGTGGAGACGGTATTTTGGCGGGCTCGCGAAGATTCGCAATCTTCATCGGGCCTCGCAAAACGGCGGGTCACACAGGCCGAAGGAGTTCAGTGGTTCATTCAGTTAGCAAAGCAATCCGCACCAGAGCTCGAGGTGTTTGAGCTACCGCGCTATTCCACGTTTCCGCTTTTGATCCGTCGCCGCAAGGCAATCGACGCTTCCGTATTCGAGGGCGCGTGGAGTCCAGTCCAAGTTCGCGCGACAACAACTTGGCAGCGGCAGCTCGGCGTGGATTGGGAGCAGGCGTGCACAGAAGCAGAAGAAAAGAAAAGCGGCGGCTGGTATTATTACGGTTTGCGCGATCTATCCATCCAAGGAGATAATCACCTTGTTGTAGCTTCGTTTTCAGTAGGAAACTGGCTAGCTGAGAAGCAAAAGATGGAAGCGCGCGACCTTTAAGAGTACGTGAGCAACCGCACTGCTTACCGAAGACACCCTGATGTTCCCTGTATTGTTATGTCGCCGTTCTCGATGTCGTGTTTTGTATTCGCGGAATCAGCAAACAAAGCCGAGCTCCGCGCGAGGCCCGGTAGCGAAAACGAGATCGATCTAAAGACGCCTGCAGGCTCGGAAGCGCTTGGTATCTGGTTACGCTCAGTATACTCTCCGACGGCCTCGATGCACGCTTTTCTGACCGAGAGCCTGGAAAGCCTTTTCGTCAAATCTGGTATGACAGCAGCGATTCGGACGCACCGCATATTCTTGTTGCAAGTTTTTCAGTTGCCGATTTTGCAGAAAATCGTATTTCGACAAAAAACGCTCAGCGAGACGGCTTACAACGCGACGCTTTTCGGCCGAAGATTGCTTATACGCGGAGCAACGAGGCGTAATGGAGCACAAGGAGGGAGACGGTTGCACTATTCGTTCACGCATCAGCGGCAGACGCCTCTTTGCCGCAGTTCATGCGGAGTAGACTACTTTCTTCTCATGGTTGAGTCGAAGGACAGTCCCGGAGTTCTTGGCGGAATCGGAGTTATACCACTTGCGGCGATTGAGGAACCGAGTCGACTTCTCAGAGAAAGAAGGGCTGATGGAGATCTTTGGCTGAAACAGCAACCGGTCCTTGCACTTGATGCCTCCGATAACATCGTCGGAGGTGATTTTCAGGGTCCCTTCGCTGAATTTTTCTTCCACTTCTCACAGCAAAATACCTCGAGTCACCCACCATTTGATCGGCGGGTTGCTTCTTTTCTACACAATATTTTCACAACTTGGGACCACCGTACGTGCGGCGCATGAAGAAACGATGTGATTGAGGAAACCGTCTCTGCAAAATACGAAACTAAATTTCATGGGAACCCAACAGTATTAGATTAGGATCCAACAGTATTCTAGACCCTGAGATGTTACTACAGTCTTCAGTTGTTCGAGGCTTATGAATGTTCTGGCGCAAGATATCCTTCTTGCTTCTAGGTCGTCATGAAATCCTGTTGTTCTGTGAGGATCGGAGTATCCTATATTGAGAGCACTGCTGTATTCTGTGTTGAGAGCATCGCTGTATTCCGTGTAGATGCTGCGTCATTATAAAACTGTTTTCGATAGTATTCAGATGTAGCTAGAAAAACAAAATGAAAATGGCAATTAGGTGTCGTCGTCGTTTCTTCAAAATTTGAAAAGGCGGCAAAGTGGGTAGATTGAAAGTTCCAGATTTTTCACAAACGGACGGCTAAATGGAAAAGTGGAAAATGGGCTGTAGAAGGCCTGGAGTAGACCGCATTTCTCGAAGACACGTCAGTATTAATATTGAAATATTCCTCCTATCGATTGTATACTAGTGTATTGCTCTTTGATCACAAATATGACTCTACACTTTTTGCTTGGAAAAAGACATGTGCCCCGAAGCAGGGTACAACTCATTCCAGTCGCATGCAACAGAGGTAGTGCCGTGATTGCCGCTAGGCGATTTCGATCCAGTTTGCAGTCTCCAGCACAGCCAACGGAGGCACCTCTCGTGGAGTCGTGCCTTGCCGCCACGAATGGCTACTGTAGTCCGTATTACCGACGTGTAAACCAAGGAAGCGCCGTGTCCTGGTTCCTGCACTTAGCGGCCGATATTGCCCCAGAGTTCGAGTTTTACGTGCTGCCGAAGCATTCACGGTTTCCTCTCCTGATTCGACGTCGGACGGCTGAGAACAACTCTCCGATTGACGGCGAGTGGAGCCTGCTGCAGATACGGTCGACGTGGAGGGTATCTCGTGATCCGTGCGACTCCGGTGATGCAGGGCAGAGTGGACGCTACTGCACTGTGCGAAACGATCCGTACCCTATTGCCCCAGACGTGCCGAATATCATTATGTCCGGCGCGACAGTATCATGCTTTCTTTTCTCGGGCGACACACTCGGACCGCGTCTTTCGACCCGACCCGGCTGTGCGAAGGAAATCGGCTTGCGTAATTCCCCGGCACAGCTCGGCGACTGGCTACGGCAGATGTACCCGAAACGAGCTAATCCAGGGATCTCGGGGACAGTGGAGAAGCTGATCCTTCTCGCAACGACGACCCCTGCGAGCAGAACCCAGCGGCGTCTCCTCGTTCAGGTGATGCGGTTTCCTGGAATGCAGCACCTTACATTCCACACCGAGATCATCGGTGGAGCGACAACGCACAATGCTACGCTATTCGGCAGGCGACTGCTCTTCCGTGGACCAGAAAACCGCTCTTCTTGTTACGGATCAACTGGCACTCCGAAGACGCGATTGCGCTACGAGTTCGGCGCTCGCCGACGTCGACCGCTGAGTAGCAGCAGCAAGGTCGATTACATGGTCCTCATGATTTGCGACCGACGCGAAAGTACGAAGCTTACTGGGGTGGGTGTTGTCCCGTACGTGCTTCTAGACAGACAGAATCTCCTGTGGAACGAGGTACGCCTGCGCGTCAAGCAAAAGCCGGTTCTCATCATTGATGCGGACAGGAAGATTTCTGGTGATTTCAAGGGGCTTGATGAATATTTCTTTTTCTTTGATGATGCTGATCTTTTAAGAATAAGTGACCAGACATCGAGCCGAAGAGCTCGATTCACAGAGTTTATCGATGACATATTCACAAAGTGGGATACCGTGAGCACAGTAGAAAGATTACCCGCTCGGCCTGTCTCCCGGTAAATACCTCCGAGTGCACGTGCTTGGGGAAGCTTCTTCCTTGAGTGGCGTTTGTGCTAGAGCGATGTGACTTCGAGGTAGTAGATGCCAATCTTCATCAGAACAAAATATAGCTTTGAAACACACTCTGCTCGAAGTGCTTGTCGTGCGTGTTGGTCAAAAATCGAAATCATGAGCTGATTCTAGTGACTGAAAAATTGCTGGAAATTGTTTGGTAATTTCTTGAAGTCAGTTTTGGCAACAGTTGTAGTGATCTATGATGTATCCACTCCTGTGGTTTGGCCGCAGACTGTACCTTCGCTAGGTGATGGGGACAGATGGTGCTGTTGACGCGAAGGCTGTGGAGACACGTGCGAGCGCAGGTGAAAGGCAGGAGGAAAAGCTTCCTGGGAAGCGCAGGTAATTTCCAGGACACTACACGTCCTGTCATCGCACAAGCGAATGGCAGCAACGCGGCTCGGAGCTCCGTCCGTGATAGCAGATCCGTCCGTGTCCCGAGCTCCGAGCTCCGTCCGTGTCAGAGAGTTCCGTCCGTGATAGCAGATCCGGAGTCGGATTCATATGACCGCCGATCCGGGCAGGCCACCGTTGTGCTGTGGTTTATCCGCTTGGCGAAACAGTTCGCACCGGAATTTGAATTTTACGAATTGCCAGATGGATCGCGCTTTCCATTGCTCATTCGGCATCGGAGCGATGCAGGAAGAACGCCTTTTGACGGGCACTGGCAGCCCATCCAGATCCGTGCTACCGCAAATCGCGCGCGGCGCATTGGCGCTGGCGAGGAGCATGATAACTCATTCCTTGTGTGTGCTGCAAGAAGAATTTCACCCTCCTGGTATTTTGCCCGCAACGAGTCCTACCGGTCTCATCCAGATGTGCCATGTGTTGTGATGTCACCGTTTGAGGAGACATGTTTCGTTTTTACAGGAAATGCGATACGGACCTGGCTACGCGCAAAGCCAGGCAGCGAAAACGAGATACGCTTGCAAGAGAGCCCGCAGAAGCTTGGAGACTGGTTGCGCGCGACGTTCCCATCGGAGACGGAAGCCGCCGGATCTGGTGATTTGGCGAGTCTCTTGGTAAGTCTCGCGGCTTCCCCGAATATCAGAAAGCATCGTTTGTTTCTGGTGCAGATGTTGCGACTGCCAGTGCTGCAGCGAATCGCTTTTCACCGCCGTGGTGTCGACGGTTTGGTTGCACACAATGCCAAACTCCACCATCGGCGCTTGCTAATACGCCGTCCGGAAACGCTAAGGCAGAGTGCAGGGGGTAACAGGCGACTTCGCTACATCTTTTCGCAATTGTGGAGTCAGCCTCTACAGCGTGGTAAGAGCGAGGTGGACTATCTGCTCCTCCTGATTGGCGGGAAAGATGATAGCTCTGTGCTCCGCGGTATTGGAATAATCCCGCTTGCTGCAGTTTTTATGCGAGACGGTAAGCTTGCTGTTAGATCGGGTAATCCAGAAAGCAACGCACACTTGAAGCAGCACGCGATTCTGCATCTCGACTCAAGAAACAATCTGGGCGGCGACTTTCGAGGTTTCGACGACTTCTTCTATTTTTTCACGAACACTGATCAGATCGTAGAGCAGAGCTCCTCGCACTCGGAGTTTCCTTGCTTCTTGCAGGATGTTTTCGAGAAGTGGGACTCTACGATGATGAGACTGCCATGATTTGATTCTGATATTCCAAATGTTCAGATTGAAAATTGAATTCGCGAAGTTGCATAGTTTTACTTCAGTATCATGAATCTATCCGGGACTTGTTGTCGAGCAAAGGAGTTGGCATGACGATACGTGACAGGGATTTGCGCAGTCCCTCTAGATAATCCATTGAGGGAACATACATGTACAGGAGCACATTGACTTCAGTATTGTGTTTTTGATGAACACAACAAAGAAAACGGAGCATGAGCAGCTTGCAGCACTCCGTAGCAGAGGGCTTCCGTCGAGCGACTCAGTTTTTCCAGAGATCAAGATGTTTTGTACTTCTGCAAAAACTTCTCTTGTGTTCAGGGAGGTAAGCCAAAGCGTTGTGTGTCACGAGGTGACATAGATGACTGTCAGGATGCTCTTGGCTCGGGCATTCACTAGGGTCGCGCGCACTACAACAGGAGCTTCGCAAATACGAACTGGAGCTGTGAAATGTAGCGCAGTGTCACCTTCTGATATCCTAGCCTAGAATATGATCGTGACCCGAAGCATCAGTGGATGGGGACAGCTTCGTCACTTCGCAAGAGCAAGACAGGTCGTGCAGAGGCCTTCTCCAGCGGCGGATCTCGAAGGCGTCACTGGTGCATGTAAGCAACAAGGAAGCAGCGGTGAACCAGTGGAAGCCCCAACGATCCCACCTTCGAAGCTCCACGAGAGTCGAGCGTGCGACCGGCGTCCGACACAGGCGGAAGGAGTGCATTGGTTCACTCGGTTGCTGTCGCAAGTTGCGCCAGAGTTTGAAGTATACGAACTACCGAAGCAGTCGCGGTTTCCCGTCTTGATTCGGCGCCGCGCAGCCGAAAATACTTCAGCTCTCGAAGGTGTCTGGAGTCTAATTCAGATCCGAGCTACGGTTTCGTCTCGACGATTTGACGCGGCGAGCGGCGATAAATCAGTATTTTCTCGCACTGCGTGGCATTACGTCAGGAACGAGAGCTCTACTGTGAATCCGAAGGTGCCGTGCGTGGTGTTCTCGCCTTTCGCCAACGCGTGCTTCGTTTCTGAAGCACCGAATAATCGCCCTTGGCTACGCGCCAGGCCAGGTGGAAAAAATGAAATCGATCTCACCACGAACGCAAATGAACTAGGGAGTTGGCTACGCCGCGTTTTTCCGGTGACGCCGACTTCTAGCATTTCGGGGACCCTCGTAGAGCTTCTGAGACTCACTGCAACGACGCCGGCCATACGCAAGCAACGAATGTTTGTTACACAGCTGCTTCGGATACCGATATTTCAGTCGATCGTGTTTCGTTCGCGAGGGATTGGTGGTTCAACCGGGTATAACGCTCTTTTGGACGAACGTCGCCTGCTCGTGCGTGCTCCCGAGCGGATTTCCTCGTTATCGGACACCAGGTTGCGCATGCGGTTTTCCCTAGTTCCTAAGGGCAGCCATCCTGTGGCAGTCAGCGGGGCGGAGCTTGACTATTATCTAGCAATGACGATGGCGCGCAATGGAGAAGAAGAAACCCTCGCGGGAATCGGCATAATACCACGCGCTGCGGTCACTCGTGGGCGCCTCTATCGCAGGGACCCCACAGGAAAACTTGGCACCTACATGAAAGTGCAACCCATTCTATCACTTGATGATGCGAATAATGTAGGAGGGGACTTCACTGGCCTTCAAGAATTTTTCTTCTTTTTCGATGGAATGACCCAAGAAACCATCAACGAGAAATGCAGTGCATTCGCAAATGATATATTCAATAGATGGGATCCTATTTCAGAAGAGCATGATGGTTGATCTAGCGATAACAGAAAAGCACTGCTGTAATAACAACCGAGTTTGGAGTGGATCGCCATACTAGATGATCTTTCTGCCAGAGCCTGACGAGCTACCGTGTTCTTCGAGGTTGGTCTTTTAGCGCAAGAATATGATATCCTATTGTTCGGAGTGTCCTCCATTGAGAGCATTGCTGTATTCTGTTGCGAGAGCATGGCTGTATTCTGTGTTGAGAGCATGTCAGTCTACGGTTCTGAGAGCGTCACAGCTATCTGTTTTCAGAGAGTGACCATTGCCCGTCATGGGAGCACCACATCCTTCTGTCCTGACGAGTGAGTAAGGTCAGCATCTTGTAGGGAGAGAGAGTACTTAGATTTATTTTATAAGAGACGTATACTGAATCTGAACATGAAGATGATAGATTATGGTAGTGCCTAAAACGACCTTTGGACTCTCAATAACTCTTGAAACAGCCCTCATTTTCTTCCCGAACTCATTTCTCTTTCCAAATTTGAGACTTTTTTCATTGCGAAAAATCTCATCCCATTCTCAAGCTAAGCAGATGTAATTTCTTTGCCTCAAGAAAGGTACATTCTCCAAGATTCGATTGTTCTCCTTCCTGAGTGAAGATTCATTCTAGGTCTACTACAAGATGTCGTGTTACAGCAAAATGACAAAAGAAAATAGAGGCTTCCATAGTCGCACCTCCTCCTCGTCCGTGTCCGTACAACGTAGGCAGAACAAGATGTCCTCTGCACTTGTGTTGCTTGCTGCGGCGGACTTCATCACGACTATCGTTGAGGGAAGTGGGACTGCGATCGAGAGGGAGTATGTCACAGAACCGGTGGCCGCGAGTTTGGCCGGAACCTTGAAGGCCCACAACGTGATGCGGTGCCGTCACCGCAGCAGCGACACGAAGTGCGAATCTCCGGATCTGCAGTGGAGTGCGATTTTGGCCAAAACAGCGAAATTGTGGACTGATGTTAAGGCTAGCTAGAAGGAATCGAATCCATCTTCACAGGCATCGTCATTCTTGGTCCTCCCGTTTTTAAACAGAAAAGGGATCCCAACAAGATGCTGCTGAAGATGGATCTCTCTTAGTTCTAATGACGAGATGACTACAGGAGGCAAAGGCTGGGGCCACTTCGTGGATTTGGCTCCCGCCGGTTGGGACGCCTCGACGCTCAACTCTTTGGGCGCGCCTGGTTGGATGACGAAGATCGGTGAAAATTTGGCGACGGGTTTCACTACCGGAATCGACGCCACCGCCGCTTGGTACGCTGTTGAGCTGCACTGCTACGACTTCGATGCCCACAGTGGCAAAGGGGCGTCGGAATTGACCTGTGGGGGTGTCTGTCCCGCTGGAGCGCCGAAGAGCACGAATTGTGGAGGGCTCGTTACTCCTCAATTTGGTCACATGACGCAAGTGATCTGGTCCGATACTCGTTACGTTGGCTGTGCCTACAAGGAATGGAATGGGCAAAAATACCACACCTGCCACTATTGGCCTTCCGGAAACGGCTTCGAGACAACCAACGTTTTTCCAGACAAGAACCACGCAGCGAACGTGATCAACCTGTACTCTACGCGCGACGCAACGTGCGGTTACACTTGCGAGGGGTGCGGCAAAGCCGATACAGCCTACAAACTGAAAAATATTGCGTTGACGCCGGTTCCGTCCGACGACCAATACGCTTGCGCCGATGGGGCGACGACCTGCACCACAACTACCACCTCTTTGTTTCTGCAGGCCGAACTCAGCTGGCAGGTCTTTGCCAGCAAATTGACCGGGGTAAATCTAGTTAAGGCTTTCCGTAGTGTTGATCTCCCATTTTGAGAGAAGTCATCCCAGTAGAAGGGGAACTACACACCTCTACTCCAGGATGCACTTTCAATCTTGAGGTGGATCACTAGGTGGGCGAGCTCTAATCCAGACTCCTGGAAGCCGAATGCAGCCAACGCCATCGCCAACTGGTGGGCGCAGGGTCCCGGGTTGACCTTCGTCACCAGGGATCGCATCACGGTGGACACGATCACATCGACTGACTCCGCTCCGACGAACAGCGCCTCTAGCTATACCGCCTATGCGGCCGCGTCGAAGCGCCTGAGTTTCAAGTACACGGTGAAAGTTAAGCCTCCTACTCTTTCTACGCCTGCCCCCCATAGAGAGAATATTGGGCGACATGGATGGGTCCCATCTTGTTCAGAAGATGATGGTCCTTACATCTAGTCAGATTGTCGAATAGATTCACATCGTCAGCACTTACATCTATAATCTTGGAGCTGTACTAGAAACATCTATAATCTTGGAGCTGTACTAGAAACATCTATAATCTTGGAGCTGTACTAGAAACATCTATAATCTTGGAGCTGTACTAGAAACATCTATAATCTTGGAGCTGTACTAGAAACATCTATAATCTTGGAGCTGTACTAGAAACATCTATAATCTTGGAGCTGTACTAGAAACATCTATAGTCTTGGAGCTGTACTAGGTAAATGAATGAATGAATGAATGAATGAATGAATGAATGAATACTAGAAGCCCTGTCCTCCTATATGAGAGCAAGTGGGAGAGAGTGAAATAAGAGGAAGGTCGTGCTCCATGTCTTCGAAGTCTTAGAATTTAAGTATAAGTAATAGCTCAAGGATAGCTGCGCTAAAGTATAGATACAATAGCACGACGACAACTACGACTCTTAGAGTTAGATCAGTTTATACAACTCAGTTATTTTAGTTGTGCGACTCTGCAGCCCGACAACAAGATTACGAGTTTCAAGTAAAGAGTTTTCTCAAGTAGTCAGATGTATTCAGATATAGGAGCTCTAAGTAAGCCGTCGACAAGATTGAAGCTTGCGCGATTGCGCGTCGCATGTACGTGGAGCAAGGCGTACCTGTCGAGCAGCTAGTCCCGGATCCCACTCTTCAGAATCCTACGTTGCACTCCAGTATCTCTATTCGTTTCGCGGAGGAAAACGTCTTTAACGATGCTTCTGGTGGGGTGATACCTTTTTTTTAAGGCTACCGCCAGATGAGTATTCTCAGCGTCATCTTTGGCCTCTTTTTCAAGGGGAAAAAGAAGTACCCTCCAAGGATCACATGGTTCCCAAAGAGGAAGATGCGAACGCGGTAGCTCTAATTAGTTCAGTTGGAAGTCGCGCCTCAGGTTCTAGCCGACGGCTCTTGTGGTTTGTGTTCGGGACTGCCAGGGATGGCTGCGACCTGTCTTTAAGGCTCAATACATTCGTTTGAAAGGGTGTAGAAATGATCTTGGTCTTCTTCGGTCAGCATCATCATCATCGTCATCATCATCATCATCATCATCGTCATTTCTCCAAGCCTTTTCTCCCTGTTTCCTCCTTAGGATCATTCGGAGAAATGGAGGCACCGGCCTAGGTGGATAGGATTCATAGGCGTAGTGTAGGACTTGCTAAAAACAAAATATTCCAATTACAAACTTTGTTACAAACTAATATATAATGTAAAAAATATTCCTAATATCAAAAAATTAATTTTGTACTCTCTATCTCTAAGGCCTCGATGGAACAGGAACTGCCGACAATTGGTTAAGCGGACTCTCACTCTTCTCTGCTGGTTCGTCTCTCACGGCGTCCACGATGAGATCCACGCCTCTCGGATTACCCGCCACTTGCTTGGCCGGCTCGGGCGGTTCTGTTAAGGCATCAGGTAGTCCATCTTCAGAAGCATCTTGGGATATCTATTCTCCTAAGGAGAGGAAAAAAATGTAGCGCAGGATGGCTTCCAAGATGGGTTTCGGAAAGGTCTAATTCTGGTGCCGCAAGTCCGGCTGATACGGCAGCCACGAAGACGACGGTGAAGTCCTCGACGAAGTTGACGTTTGACGTGCCCAGTTGTACGTCTACGCTGCTCAATGACACCTATGGAGGGGCCGTGGCCACTGGCGTGAAAAATTACGTGAACGCGACGTCCGCAGTGGTGACTATCACTGGCGCTACCTGTGGCTCCCGATTGCGTCGTAACTTGTTGGAGGAGCACTCTTCCTCGGACAAGAACCTGCGTTTGCTCGCTGCTGCTCCGCACGATTTCGTCTACGACATTACTGGCTTCACGACTGCTGCTGAGGTGACCTCCGCTACGACGTCGTTGAACAATGCTATGTTCGGGGCGGACGCGACGGCTCAAGCCGCCATGCTCAGTGAGGTGAACACCGCGTTGTCGACTGCATCACTGGGTGTAACTGTTTCGGCTCTCACCGCAGGTTCCGTTCCAACTGCCATTAAGGGTTACAGTATTTCATCTCAAGGAGCATCTTCTTTGACTTCTTTTCTTCAAAGGAAAGAAAGATCTTTTGTTTCAAGATGCTTTTGTTTCAAAGGAAGCACGTCTAAGATGCTTTTGTTTCAAGATGAATTTTCAAGATGAAGGTCTCTAATGCCGCCTCGACCACTACGCCAACTCCTGCGGCCACTACGCCAACTCCTGCGGCCACACCGGCCCCTGCGGCCACTACGCCACCTCCCTCGGGTGGGGGCGGAAGTGGCTCTTCCTCGTCTGATGACGACGATGGTCTCAGCGGTGGTGCCATTGCTGGGATCATCATCGCCGTTCTTGTCGTCATTGCCGGAGGAGCTGGCGCAGCTTACTTCTTTCTCGTTGTCCAAAAAGGTTCTGCTGCGGGAACATCCTCTGCTGCAGCAGCAGCATCCTCCACAGCTGCATCTTCTGCTGCCGATGACGCCAAGAAGGAGGAGGACGACTGGACCGGTGTACCTTTAGGGGACGGAAAGGGAAGTGCTCCGGTGGACATGAAAAACATTCAACTGACTGAGGTGCCCCACGACCACAAATGCGCGATGGGCGACGCTCCGCAAGCGAAGAAAATCGCAAAACCTAAGAGGAAGTTAAGTCAAAAGTAAAGGTCGTGAGGAGACAGGTAGGGGGGGGTGAAGGTCACCTAACAAGTACTTGTGAAAGGGAAGATTGCTCAACAAGTAACGCAGAAAGGGAATAGGAGGTGACTTACTTAGCAAGTAAAGGTCGTGAAAGTGGGGAGAAGGTCTTCACTCAAGAAGAACAACTTAGACTTTCGATTTTATGACTGAAAGGGTAAGAGGTCTTCACTTAACAAATCATGATTTTAGTCTCTGCGGTAAATACGACAATGAACATCAACGAAACTGCGAGGGTGCACGATATACGATTGAAATATGAACGAACTTGTCGTAAAACTAGAATGAATAGGGGACGATTAAGGTTTTTTTCAATTTCAATACTTGCTTCAACAGCAACACTAGTTAGCATGTATCGTAATGAGCATATTCGAGTTTTTTTCCGAAAAAACAGAGGATAAAAGTGAAACATCGTCAATATCTTCCTTTGATGCTAAAATTATTTTGGCATCATGCACTGGAGCCGCGCTTGGAGCCTCGCATCTTTATGAGGAGGACCCTCATGATTGATAACTATTAGGACAATCAATCAATTACTATTTCCACGCACGACATCAATGATAATGTAAATGATTGGTAGCTCGAACTAGGACAATTACTATTGCAAATGCCAGGCACATCATAAAATGCAAATTAGACTAGAACTACCTAGTAGTTACTCAGCTAGTTGTTTAACTTGTTACAGCATGGAAGCTTCCTAGGAAATCAGACGCTAGCACTAATAATTTTGCACTAGATCTTGCACTTCATTGGATTTGTATAATCTCGATGGAGGACCACGAGAAGCGCCCTGGTTTTATAGCGGGAAAGGAACAAACAGGCTCGTGATGCACACCCCAAATTCATTGCTTACTGACCACTCCGATGAAAATAAAGAGTCACGAAATCAACGAACTATTCGAGTACTAAAAGGGCTGCTTTTAAGATAAATCGCAATTCACCACCAACTACACACCTACAATCAAAATACACACCTACAATCAAGAATAAAAAAGATCGGTAACTTCGTACAAGAACATATCAATGTATTGAAAAAAAATACCAAATACTTATCAATGTATTGAAAAAAAATACCAAATACTAAACGAAGAAACTCGTGGGAAAAAATCAAGGAAGACAAGGGAGATAACATTTATGAGTACTAACTATGTCAACATCTCTCCTAATATCAACATGCTTACCTACCTATGAAGTGAAAATGTACTAGAGACTGGAACTGTAATTTTTCAAAAAATCAAAAGAAGGGTCGCCGAACAGCATTAGTCTCCATCTAGTTGCATATGGATATGGCGAGAGCTCCTCTCTGAACATCAACGATACCCATAACAAAATCCATACATGATTCGCAGACAAAGGGGCTACACAATTGCGACTTGCTTCGAAAATATGAATTCGGGACTGCAAAACACGTAAAGTTTCTGCGAAGATAGGTGGTTATCAAGTTGTCCTCTTTGTTCCTCAGTCGACATGCTTTCGCGAGTGCACAAGCCGGTGATGATGACAGATGTGAAAAACGATATCCTTACACAGATTTCGGAGGAGAAAAGAGAGGGCGTTATTGAGTGGTTTTAGTACGTATAAAAAGAGGAAACTGAGGAAACCGACTGAAGCGGCTCTATGGGGCCACGTGAAATGCGAAGGGAATATATTCTTAAAGGCGAAGCTAGAGCAGAGGAACTGCTATGCATTTGTTAGGATGCAAAACAAAAAAAGCAGACGCGAAACTACTTGTCGGGTGGCGCGCAGGCAGCTATATAAGAGTATCTATGTTAGAAAAACTCGAAAACGTGGAAGATCTTTTTGCAACCGACTCTTCTCAAAATGAAGGAGCATACTTATCATGTGATCTGGACGAGGATGGTTATTCATCTACAACTTTGGGGAACGTAGTCGCAAGTATTGCGACCCAGTACCGGCATGACGCGTATACATCGGCTTTGGCGACGCGCTGCAGGTAACACTGTCGTGAGGAGACCAGCGCCGTCGCTCAACAGGTCGGCAAACACAGCGGATGCCAGTCAGTTCTCACGATTCGAAGCACTTCAGCAGACGGGTTGCGCCGCAGGCAAGATTCGCCAGACTGATTCAGAGTCGACTTTAGCCGCCGACGGCGAAGATCATCTTCGGGCTTATCCATTTGCATTGCGGTTGATTCAGGGTGACGGCGTCCAGTGGTTTCTTCGCATAGCGCAACGCGTTGCACCAGAATTCGAGTTTTTCGTGCTGCCAAAGCAGTCGCTGTTTCCGGTCTTGATCCGGCTGCGGAACAAGGGGAGTACTTCCGCGTTTGATGGCACTTGGAGTCCGATTCAGATTCGAGCACGCCGGCGTAGTGCTGATGACCAGGAGCGGGAGGCCCACAGCGCCAGCGATGATGAGGATCCGACGACGACAACAGCGAAGGATGCTAGTTTGCGACAAATGATTAGTACGGTTTCCTACCGCAGAAGGCCAGGGGTGCCGTGCATCATGATGTCGTCGCCTTCAAATTCCTGTTTCGTGTTTCCTGCTTCGGCTTCGACAAGAACAGGGAAGGAGCGGCAATGGGAAACGATGAGGCTGTGCACGAAGGATGAAATCCACTTCGGCACCGCCGCAGGCCGTTTGCGTGACTGGTTACGCGAGGAGTATGCATCGACCGCACGCATCGCTTGTTCGGGTGATTTACAGAGTTTGATCGTTGATTTGGCTACAACCCCTATCGCACTTGAGTACCGCATGTTCCTGGTGCAATTGCTTCAGCTTCCTGGCTTCAATGACATTCGGTTTTATGTGCGAGGAACCACCGACTCGAACGCGCATAATTTACGAAAAACACTATTTTTGAATTTTAAAAAGTGACCGTTTGGATTTGCTGGATGATTTTTCGGGGTCGTAGATGCAACTCAAGTGTTCCAATTGATTCTTCTCGGAGATGAGAGGCGTCGCTTCCCTTTCTCATGTTTCAAAATCTCTCGGCGCTTCTAAGCATGGCTGTCTTTCACGGACGACGCTTGCTTATTCGGCGACCTGAAAGGTTGCAAGGTACCCTTTCTGGGGGGCGACGCCTACGCTTTGCTTTCTCTCATCTGTGGCACCGCCCCTTGCTGCGACGATCTTGTGGAATAGACTACTTCGCACTGATGGTGGATTCATCTGGAGAAGATCAAAGGCTTGGGGGCATCGGAATTATACCAGTTAAGGCGATTGCTGCGTCAGGAAATGCTTTGGTAAGGAAGAAGCCTCTTGATGGGGACACTTGTCTGAAGCAGCAACCGGTCCTGCAATTGAGCAGCGAAAACTTGGTTGAAGGTGGGGATTTTAAAGGCTTCGGAGAGTTTTTTTTCTTCTTTGATTCTCTAGAAGGAGTCTTGCAGGAAAAGGCATTACAAGACAAGTTTACGAGCTTCATTGACAATATTTTCTCTACGTGGGATCATACTGCAGTCCCCCTGGCTTCGGATGAACCGACGGATAAACTTTTCTGATTTTGTGCTCAACGAGGATGAGGACAAGTGTTGTGCGAGCACGGTGTTGTAAGCGTGCGAGATGTGGCAGAGTGAGCATTCGGTGCCACGTTGTAAGACGGCGCTAATAGTAAAAAAGATACAGGCTGAGAGAGAGAGGGCAGAGGGATGGCATCGTTAGCATTTTCTGGGGTTTTTTGATGTGTTTTGATAAGTTCTTGCTCCACGCGCAAAAACCAAGAAAACGTGAGCTTACTTCACTTTTTCAAACACTCCTGTAGAAATAAGTGTCAAAGAGTACATCGTATTAGGCTGTGTTGTATTGGATTCACACAAGCTCTGTTAGTCTCTCCAAATTGGAAGTGCGATCTGCAAGAAGGGTCTATTGGCTAAGTACATTTTTTGCAGACAAAACAGAAAATGACAACTCCCTTGCGTGTCCCGATAGCCTGCTTCCTCGGCGTCACTCTGGGCTATCCAGTTTACAAGTTTTACACATCGATGGAGCCCTCCCCTACAGCGCGTTATCCAGAGCGTGTTGCGAGGATTCGGATGCTGGGCACCGGATTGGGCGTAGGCGGCATCGCCTTCCTCGCGTACTCGTACCTAAAGAGGAACGCGGAGAGGAATAGGAAATTATGACTCTGGTGTGGAGATGATAGAGAAGAAATTGATGATGAAAAACAAGTCATTGCTGTTTACTTACAATAATGTTAGTCGTCCTCCTAATATAACAGAGAACCGTAAGAACTAGACACTTCATCTTTCCTGATACATTCATCTCTCTCTTGTAAGAACTACACCTCTTCTACGGCTCTAATTTCAGAGCAGGCGCCACCTGCTCAGTGCAACCTCGAAGCGCCCAAACCAAAGCCAATATCAGAAGAGCTAGCCAAGGGGGAAGAGATACCCCAGCTAGCGAGAATCGAAGACGTGGAGGATGCTTTTCAAGGTCCCGAATGGGCTGCCGTTCGAGCGCGCGCGAAAGCATTGTTAGAGGAGAAGAAACTGCTAGAACAGAAAGACTTGCTGGTGCAGAGGGACAAGGGAGGAGGATGATGAAAGGGGAATCTACCTAAGGTAGATTTCCCTTTCCCTCCAGACATGATGGAGATACATTGTTGGGACGAATAGCACTGCATGTTTCGAATTCTTGTCTACTTATCGATAGCATCAATTTATCTACCTTGTATGCTTCCTCGGACTTTAGACAACACTGGTCACCGAAGAGTGGTCGATCGGGGTGATCAGGAAAAGAAAAGATTTGTTGTTCCCTAACAGATTCATTTATGGCCGTGGTTTGTTGACAGGAGACGTAAGAGAGGGACGTAAGAACAGAATGGATGATCGATGCTTACCCCTGGGGGATCAATACGTGAAGATTTGAGTGTACGTGAAGATCTGAGTGTGACTCTTTTTCAGGCGCTAACCTTGCCGTTACCCGACGGAAGGGCTAAAAACGAAGATCATAAAGATGTTCACATTTTAGAGCAAGATACAATGGCGGCTGCTTCCTCGTCGTCAGCCGTGAGACCCGTCCGCTACTTTGCCGGCATGCTGGTAGAGGAGGCGGGCAACAGTGTTTCCTTAGGCTCCAGAAGCTCTAGGAGATTCGTTTCGACGACGCGGCTTGTTCCAGAGTCATGGAGATGGCCGCACACGAATAGGAATCCCATCATCTTCACAGACGCGAGTTGTAAGAGAGCGGCGTATCATCGGTATCATCTCTACGCCCCCAGTTGTACCGGGGGTACTAGAGCCTGCTCCCGATTCTTTGCCTCCCGATCTACGAAGCATCGCATGAAGAACAAACTATCGTTGCTACGGGATCCGTCACTCTTTGCAAGCGCGAAAGAGGTTCGTATTGCATTGATAGGTCGATCAAATGTGGGGAAGTCTACGTTGTTTAACAGGCTTATTTCCGGCTCGGCCAAGAGCATGCGCGCTATCGTTCACAAACGAGCAGGCACGACGCGGGATCGTCTTGAGTTATGGCGAGTGTAACATGGTACCAAGAAGATAGGGAACTTGTAGAGGAATCGATAGGATCTTCTTACTTGTACTATGCACGAATCGATTTGGGTCGTGGCAGATGAACCACGATACTGCATGAGATACAACAACACCACACTCACTTTTCTAATAAACGGAAGCGGAGTTTTTGGTTCCCTCATCATCCACGCTATCGACACAGGTGGGGTAGAGGATGTGAAAAAGACAGTGAAGTCCAACATCCTAGCCCAAATGCGCGCACAAGCGAGACAAGCCATGGTAGAGGCCGATGTCGTACTTTTCCTGATCGACGCAAAGCAAGGCGTCACGCCTTTGGACTTGCAAGTGGCGAAGGAGATGATTTGGAAAAATCAGTGTTCCTCTGAGGGAAGTGGCCCACGACGTGATCAGTCTGACGACAGCTCCAACAAGAAGATTGTCTTCGATAATTTGGAGGGTGGCGGTTTGATCGGCGGACGATGGCGTAAAGGGGAAGAGTATGACTCTGAAGAAGTAGGGTCTCAACTTCAGCGAACGAAAACGACTGATCAAGAACATCTTCAGGTACTAAACAAGAATTCAGTGTCGAAAGACAAAGGCGACAAAAACGCTAAGAGAAGGTTGCCGACTGCGCCTGGGATGAAGCCGTACCCCAGACATGATGAGCAGCCTGAAAAGCCTGATCCCCAAAGCCTAGCCTCAAGCCAGAAAACGTCAAGCAAGAAGAGTTGTTCTTCGACGACGAAGAATGGCAAGAAGCTCATTCTCGTGGCAAATAAGGCAGACGGTGGCTTCGTCGGCGATTGGGCTGGCGATGTCTACGATTTGGGCCTTGGCGATCCTGTTCCTATCTCCGCGATGCATAACGAGGGCTTGGACCATCTCTACGACCGTTTAGTGCTGGAATTGAACTATCATCCTGCTATGGAAGCTGATGAGGAGGACGATGTTGGTGTTAGTGGGAATGAACTAGAGGAGGACAGTTGTGGACATGATATCGAGCATGAAGACGACTGTGATGAAGATGAGGATGTTCTTGCAGCTAAGTCAGTATTCGCTTCTGGCTCTGGTGCCTCCGTTGCTAGTACCGAACAGCCCGTTACAGTTGGGACGGAAGAAAAAAGCAACACTATAATTCCGCTATCATGCCATGGAGCAGCTACAGCATCCGATCACTGCCGCGATGAGCTCGATGACAAAAGACGGATTCTACAAGATATCAAGGACGACGAAGAAATCCTTGAGGAGTATGTAGAAAAAAACTTCGACGGTGACCATATTTCAACTATCGAAGAGGAGCTTTCCGAAGATTGGTTCTATGAGGAGGAGCATGGTGGTGAAGAAAACGAGGATTACGGAGACGACGAGGGGGAGTGGGATGCTAAGGCACGGTCATCTCGAGCTGAGAAAGCGAAAGGACGGACTGCATTGAAAAAGGCGAAAGAGGATAAAGCATTAGTACCAATCGATGCCTGTCGGCAGGAAGGTGTAGATGATGCATTGGTAGCTTCATCTGAAGCGGATGGTGGAAACGCATTGTCAAGAATAGTTTCCCCATCTGACGAAGAAACATCGTTGGCTTTGCGGCAAGATCAAGAGACCTCATTAGCCATGGCCCCAGATCAAGATGTAGATATCTTCGCGGCCGAAGAAGACGAAGAGGAACTCTTAGAACTGGATGCTTCCTGGAAATACCCGAACCTTACGCCTGAGCAAAGACGGGCACTAGCATATTTTGCCAGACATCCTGGAGGCATCACGATCACAGATCCGATACTGCAAAAAGCTTTGGACATGGAAAAGTTTGAGGCAGCGGCAACCCGAGGAGGAGTCGAGGCTGTGAGGAAGTTGTTGGTATGATTCTGGAACATATAAATCAATTGGGGGTTTAGTATAACAGAATTTTTTGCTAGAGGACACATCGCAATGAATTTTTCTGTTGATGATATCCCAACACTAGAGTTCAGCTCATGTTGATTCGCACCTAAGTTTTTGATTTCGTTGTACCCCTACCGCACCCCTTCATCCCCACCCGGAACTGGTGCCAAAGACGAGCGCGGACAAGAGAAGTGGGACGCGGCTGCAGCCTTACGGGACAAGATTATGGGTGCCAAGCGAGAGGCAGATCTGTTTGAGCGACCGCTAAAGGTTGCAGTGATAGGCATGCCAAATAGCGGGAAGAGTTCGCTGATCAATGCCTTGTTGGTACTTGTCACTTTTAAGCTGGTGCCTCGAAGTAGATGATGGCTTGTGTGAAAAGAAGACTATCTTCATGTTCTTCTCAATTTCGAGTTGCCAACAGTATTAAGTTAAGTGACCCACGACCGAAACTCTCATCAGCAGCCGCTTAAGTCTACCACATCGGATGGTAGGCCCCAACCTAACCTAACCTCTCATCCACGACAGGGTTCTCCGCGTATGGTCGTTCATTTTGAGTCTGGTACCACCATCGACGCTGTCTCATGCGACTGGGAATATCGTGGACGTCACGTGAAATTGATCGATACCTGTGGAATATACCGACGTGGTCGAGAACTGCTGGATCCGGAGACGGGGGAAAGCATGCTAGAACCAGGAATGGGGACGAACAAGGCGATCAAGCGCGCGCACCTCGTGATTCTGTGCATAGATGCTTCGGCTTATCTTATGGAGGGATGGACTCTACTTCTAGAAGTACTCTACTGTTGGAAGATTTGGATCTCAAAAGTTGGAGTTTCGTCTGACTTCTTTTCGCTCTCTAATGCCAGCATGAACCCCTTCAGCACACCATCACAGCGGGAGATGAAGTTGGCGCGCATGGTGACGAAAAGTGAGGAAAGGCCGCTCATTGTGGCCGTGAATAAGTGGGATTTGGTGAAAGACTGTGAAGAAAAAATCAAATTTCGGAAAGAAATCCAAGACAGATTGAACAACGGCGTATGGGAATCCCTTGGTGACGTGCCGTGCGTTTTCATGAGCGCGAAATATAACCAAAATCTAGCGACCCTGATGGATAAGGTATTAATTTGTTTACAGTTTTTTGTTTGTTTGTCGAACGGGAATTTCCGCGCTGGGGCTCCCGGCGGTCTTGCAGGAATGGGCCTGCGCGTGCTCGGTTGTTTGTCACAGACAGACGCAGGCGGACCCGCGGAAGAGAGCGGGGCGCGCATTGCGAAGGGCGCTGAGGTAAAACAGTCCCGGACCACCATGCCGACTGGCTGCTTTTCACGTGGCTGCGCCCATCTCGTTGACCGCTTTGCCGTCGGCCCATCGCTGGCACATTATTGAGACTCATCGTGGCTGAAACTATACGCACTGTTTAGCACTCACAACTCCACACACTCACACTCACAGACGCATCCATACAACCACCAGGCTTTAGTTCTCGAGCGTCGATCGGCTGCAAGGATCGCGACAACAAGATTAAACCAGTGGTTTCAAAACTGGTCTCATCACTGGCCACCACCATGGAAAGATGGCCAAAAACTTCAAGTGAAGTATATCATTAAGGCGAAACTTGATAATTCTTTGATTTTGGTGCCACTTTCTTACTTGTCGATTGTTACCCTAAACCCTAAACCCGTAGCATTCCTCTAATCCATCGCAAGTCCGATCACGACCTCCGACTTTCGTCATGTGGACTAATACGTGGGGTACACTGCCCAAAAACTACCTCCGACAGCTGTGCAAGGCCTTGAAAGAGGAGTTCAACATGAGGGGAACGATTATTTAAGGCCTCTCTTGCTGAGTAAAGATGCATACGATAGAAGTAGCTTGAATTAATAGTTGCGATAAGTAGTTTGCAAGCTGATGAGACTATGGTCTTCGTACCTAACGAGTCTAGAGGTAGATAGAAGTTATCTTTGAAGACAGATGACACTACCAGAAGAACCCGCCGCTATCAAGAACTTCTCGTCTCTAAACCCTGCGCGTCGTTCTTCGCACTACCTTGATGCCTAAGCCGATGAAGAAAATGAGCCGGCAAGAATTAGTGAAATGGAAACGAATGGGACCGAGACAAGCTGAAGCCGCAATGAAACAAAGGAAGAAGAAGCAGCCTTTGCGTTATCGTGCGGAGACTGGATAAGTGTTATCGCGCGGAGACGTGATAAGGTTCAACTGCTGTGTGGGATGAAGATATTCACTACTTTTACGACGTTCAGTTACTGTAAGTACTTATTTTCCATCTTTTTCTTCGTAAACGCATACGCACATCTAATGAGGGGGTGTAGGGCACCCACCGAGGTCCATTATCTCAATGTCCATTCAACATAGCTGAGCAGAGAACAATTTTTTCAAGAAGGACATTTCGACAAGCGCATCGCCAATGCGCCGTTGAGACTTAAGTATTGATTGTAGAGTTTCTTGACCGCGACTGTAAAAAAAACGAACGTCAGAATGATGAAGTCGTGTTCGTGACTCAGCATGAATCATGATACCACCGAGATTACGAGGAGAAAACCGCCATGTTGTTGTTTCCAAACGATACATCTTGATTTACGTCTTGTTCTGGGTCAATAGCGGTTCTAGGAGGTGGTGGCCGATAAATACTTTGGCGTGAATTTTTGGAGACGAGCTGTAAACTCCAAATGAGAATCATGTCAAGATTTTCTCACATTTTCTCATCAACGCAATCTTTCTCCAGGTTCTCTGCAATACAACATGTAATTTTGATATCCCGCCTCCCCGTGTTGCTTCCCCTTCTTGGTGCAACTTTGTATCACAACACCTTTTGTCGTGTGGTCTCTGCAACAGGAGAACAAGTCTCCTCGTCAGTAGAGGACCCATCGACTACCTCTTACGATATCGACGCTGAAGGCACGGCAAAAATGTCGTCTGCAGAGGAGTTTTTCTCCTCTTTCCCGCGTGTGATCATCGGCTGTTGGCAGTTGCTGGAGCGGGATCGCAACCCAGAAAAGGCGGTGGAGACGATTGTGAGGTACCAGCAGAGTGGTTTCCACTATTTCGACACCGCAGACATCTACGGACCTAGCGAAGAACTTCTTGGGCATGCGAGGGCTGTACTGGAGGATGCTGTTCTCGAACAACAAAAGACAGGTACCGAAAATAACAGCACAGGAGAAGGTGCAGTAGCTCCGTTTCATGTTTTCACCAAGTACGTCCCATCGAATATCAGGGAGAGCGCGGATCGCATTAATACGCAGAGTCGCAAAGCGCTTTTTGTTATGGGAGTCAATGGATTACCTACTAGCTTGGGTCTTTTAATTGACTGACTCTGACACAGACTCAATTATAATTTTTCAAAACCGTGAGCTCAACCTTGAAGGATGTTCTAGTACCGTAATTCTCTTCCTCTAGTACCGTAATTCTCGTCCTCTAAATACTCATTTTCAGTTCTTTCCTAAATTAGCTTTCAAGATGAACCTCTAAGTCCTGAAAAAGCAAGATCAAGGGCACGCATGCAGAAAATTTGCCTCCACTGGAGTTGGTCCAGTTTCATTGGTGGGACTTCGACGATGGCGGTCACATAGCACATGCGAAGGAATTGATGCGGTTGCAAGGTTATGGTCAAACGTAGAAAGTAGTGTAGCGCTACCAGCTGTAGGTCGTAGTCGTGTTTTTGGCTCTTCAGTAGCCACTGAAGTCTTCTGGTTTATCTAGTGGACACACACCTAACCTAACCTAACGACTTTGTCCTGATCATGAGAATGAACTTCTCAGTCGATCAGAATATAGCTATAGTTGTAGGGGGACTATCTATGCCTATAAATGTATCAGCACAAAAAGCATCTTCTACGTCTAATGTCAGCAGCAAAAGATCCGCCATTTGGCTGTGACGAATTTCGATGTAAAGCATCTGCAGCAGTTGATAGACGTCCAGTATCCGGTGACGGTGAATCAGGTGCAGTTTTTTCGAATAATGCTTTGCTTTGTTCTTTCAAGCTTTTTATTTCCACTAGGAATTATGACGCGATAATTTTGCGAATAGTTGTCTTGTACAATCACAACAAGTAGAGAAAACTGCACCTGATTCACCGTCACCGGATACTGGACGTCTATCAAACGGTGAATCAGGTGCAGTTTTCTCTCCTTGACCGACGAGCGGAAAACGGCATGCTGCAGCTTGCCAAGAAGCAGAAATTCAAACTTTATGCTGCGGTTTTGATTTTGTTGCGAAAATTCGGGTTAGTTTTAAATCGCACGGACTGGTTAGACAGGCGAGAATGCTATCTCACGTGATCATCAGGAAGAGGATCATATCTTCTTTATGATGTGGTAGTGTACCCGTACCTGCGAAGATCATGTAGTACTTACTTAAACCGATGTAGACACCTCATCTAACGGCTCGCTTGTTTTGGCAGCGTTGCAGGTGGCTGGTTGAGTGAGAAATACCTCAACATGCCAGAGGATCCGATGTCTCAACGCAGTTTTCGCAGTGGTGCTACAATTTCTCTGCAGATGTATAGGAGTAGTCTGGATTCTTGGGGTGACTGGAAGCTGTTTCAAGAACTGCTGTCGACCTTGGATATGGTGGCAAAGAAATACGAAAATTATGACCTTGGATACATTTAGGGTTGGGTTTAGGGTTTAGGGTCGGGTTTAGGGTTTAGGGTTGGAGAGCAATCAATCTTAATCTATCTGTCTTGTTGAGGCGTCTTGAGGCTGTTGGCTTCCACCATGACAACTTCCCACGACGTCTTCTAAGACAGAGCAACCATCGCCATGATCGCAGCTTGGTGGGTCTTGCAGAAGTTAGAGACCGAAGCCTACGGTGGCGCAGTCATTATCGGCGTTCGGGATCCTAGGCACCTGGAGGAGACGAGGAGAATACGAGACGGACCTGCGGTTAAGAAAGTCGCAGAGGGGGGAAAGAATACGTTTATAGCGGAGGAAGACATGGCGACGATAGCGAAGGTTTTGGCGAAAGGAAGGATGCCTGTTGGAGAGGATATTTGGTCGAGGGAAAGGGGGTAAGTGATAGTTTCGCTGCACCTGGTACTAGTAGAATCAACATTTTTCTAATTTGATTGTCTACTAGAGTTTGAGTTTCACTTGTTTCTACAAAACAAAGATAGAGGCAGCAAATCCACATTATATGATTTCTACGGTTTTCAACTAGCGACTTCCAGGTAGTTATCAAGTCTACAAGTGTGTGCAGAATTCCTCAGCAGATAGAGGAACAGGATGTGCTGGTGAAGCTGTCAACTACTTATTGAAGCCTTATTTTCAAGGTGACATAGACGTCACTGATCCTGAAGTTACGCCTCTGAAATTCATAGGGTCAACGTGTGAGTCTCCTTTTTTCTACAGGAGGAGCGCGTACAGGAGGAGCGCATACTTCTTCTAGTGCTACATTCAAATTTTAGAAGAATCTACAGTGTAGTTGTAAAGGCTTTCTTCTAGAAATATGCAGTGGTATGATTGATGAGAATATTCCACGTGGTTTGATGTGATGAAGTGTCGACGCATGAAACGAATTGGTGTTTTTTTCTCCCGAAAAGGAGTGTTGACCGTGTCGCCCCTTCTAAAAGGCTAAAGGGCAACTGGGCCCGTAGAAAATTCCTTTGACTCTTCATATCCGTAAACAAACAATTAGCAAGATGAAGATCCTTTACAAAGTAAACACGATCTAACCCGATGACCATGACGTGATAAAGATCCTCTCACCAGTGAGCGATCACCTCTTCATCAGTTGAAGATCCAGCAAGTCGCGCTTTACCTTGATCCTTCAAAACATTCTGATCCCTAGAATTGCTCAATTGAATTCTGAATGCTGATCATGATCTATGCGATCCCGCTGTGAAGTGCATTATCACGTGATCAACCTCTGATCCTCGAGTACCCTGATCCTTGATCTTGGTTCTGCAGCTCCTTCATTGAGTCTGAGCAGAATCCTTCATTGAGTCCGATCCTAAGTCATCTAAGAGAGCTCAGCAATGGTAACCCCTTTTCCTGAATCAAATCTCATCACAGGTTGGAATCAAGAAAACTACTTTGTTGTGGACAAAAAAACTACGTACAAGACAACTATTCGCAAAATTATCGCGTCATAATTCCTAGTGGAAATAAAAAGCTTGAAAGAACAAAGCAAAGCATTATTTGAAATATCTACAAAACAGCCCACTCATTACAACTCTACGACCCCAGATTATCTTTATCTCCACCGTTTTTACTCACTTCCTACTCTACCCTCGGCGTAAACCTAGATCGTTTTTTCTAGGCAATTTAATCGTAGTCTACCAAGAATCTACCTCAAGATGGCCACTTCAGTTGATCTGTCTGATCCGTCCGTCTTCGACGGCGAGACGCACGTGGACGATGTCGCTTTTGCAATGCAGTTCGCTAAACTCGAGTTAGAACGCACTAAGGATGCTCAATCTGCTGCTGGAGCGCTGTCTCTCGGAGGCGGTGGTGGCGGTCCTTCTGGAAACGAAGAGGTTTCTTCCGGTGAAGAGGAGGAAGAAGATGACGACGAAGTTAAGCAGGATGCGAAGATGAAGCAATCCTCGAAGGATGGTAATACTGGAGTATTGCTTGGAACAGTATCCACCGTCGATTTTGACGGTTTAGCGGACGACGACGAGGACGAGGACGACGTGAAGAAGTATTTGGACCAAGTGTGTGCTGCGAACGGTCTCCAACTATGCTCCGACGACGAAGACGACATTAACATGGGTGCTGGTGGTGGCGCAGCGTGTGCGAGCAATCCTTTCCTGAGTGCAGCAGACGCAGCAGCAGGAGCTTCGTCAGCTTCAACACCTGGAGGCAATGTTGCTAATACTTCTAGCGCAACAACAAGTGGTGCAAAGGGAAGCAATTCTAATACGACCTCTTCCAGCAGTAGTATAGTTGCCAGCGGTCAAGAGAAACTCAAAGGTGCTTTACCCGACGCTGCAGAGCCGTCTCAGAGCACGATCCTTCCAGCAGGAAAATTGCTCTCGCTCGTCGACAACTTGATCGTAGTGCAGGGTGATAAGGAGTGTCGCGCACTGGATTTGAAGTCCTTGCTGTGCACGCAAGAAGGCGTCATTATCGGCATGGTCCTGGACGTTTTCGGAAACATCCATCAGCCGCATTACTTGGTCTTTCCAACCAATCCGGAAAAGGTGCAAATTGTGAAGCCAAATGAAGCCAGTACTGACGAAGATCAGAGCAAAGCAAGCAAGACCATCGTCACGGTAGGAGAAAACGTTTTCTACGTGAAGGAGTCCAGCGGGTACGCCATGGACTTCTTGCCTACTGATTACGAGTTGAAGCGACCCGAATTCCCGACGAACATGGAGGATGATGCAGCAATCGATGGCGAAGAGAGTGATGATGAGTTGCTTCATCAGTTGTAAGGGCGGAATAGAGCAACTACTCAGAGATGTTGAAGGACTAATGGATACTGAGAAAGGGGGAAGTAGAATGTACTTGGAGACGTGATCATTTGTATTTTCTTCCACAAATAAGGACTTCGGATTGGGAAAACCAAGATCATCTTCCGACGTACGGATGAAAAACCTCCTTATTTGGAGAATGTTTTATCAAAAACGCCATTAGTAACCACGGCTTCGAAGAAGGCTGTTGTCTAAGATTTTAGACTGTGATCCCCTAATGAAACTATTGTTGAGACGAATGTAAGTCTTGTCCATGAAGATGACACCTACAGATACTTGCCTCAAAATGTGAGTTCTACACTGGTACTTAACTGTAATCGGTCATGATCGGGAACCGGTAGGTGAAGCCCATCCAGCCACTAGGAAGGTGAGACTTGTTCTCAAAACTACGTCTCTATGAGTGTTGACGAGTGATATCATCCCTACGATAAGTTCTAGTAGTTTGATAGTTCGTTGTGTAGTAAACAAATCTCTAATGATATTGTAGCGATTCTTTCCCCTCGCGAATTCGACAGGTTTTGTTTCAACAGTGTTGAACATTGTTTGAGACTGAGAACATTGAGTAAAGAGAGGACCACAACTATCTAAGACTCTCTTTCAATTATTAAGGTAGCACAAAAATGAGGACATGTACCATGCTGTTTTCATCGAGCATCTTCTTTACGTTTCTGGTGACGCAGACGCAGTTGCTCGATGTTGCTGGTTTTTTGCGTGCTGCGTCATCTCCGTCATTCGACCCTCCAGCATCTAGTTCGAATATGGTATTTGCATTGGGCGTGGCGGAGAAAAAAGCACTCTCTTCCACGTCTTCGCTTTCTCCGGCACCGATGACATCTTCAGAACAAGGTACCAGGTCTGGCCCTTCTAATGCTTTATCCGCGTCTTCCTCAGCAGCAGTTGTTGGACATTCTACTCTATCATCGTCCTCCTCCTCCGCAACCGGAATCGCAGAGCAAGGCACTGGCAAGTCGAAAAAAAAATCCCACGACTCCATTTCCAGTCGCATCGTCAAAAAGTGCCAGCAACAGCATCTTGCGCAACAAAAGCAAGCAGGACAGATGCCGTTCACCAGTACTTTACTCCTTAGTACTAGAGAAAGCAACAGTACTAGAGTTGGGGAAGATGTTGGGACGAACAACATGCCGATGACGGGTGCAACGACATGCGACGACGGGATGGCAGGTAGTTCTGAAGAAACTAACAATTGTGGGACTAGCAGTTTGGAACGGGTCCAACACGATGATCCTTCGTCTAGAGATGAACAACTGCAGCATGGACCATATTCATGTTCTACTTCGCCTGACGGAAAAGCAGCAGGAGCTTCCCCCTTTAAAACCTTTGTTGATGGAGCAAATAGGTTGAATTCGCCGGCCCCAGTCTACCGATCTCCGCCCTCTCCCTTACTAGCATTTATCCCGCAACCAGGATCACTTGCGAGTTTACTAGCGAATGCGGACGAGCTTCCTTGCTATCTATCGACTTCTGCCTCCTCTTTAGCAGCACAGCAGCACGATCACGGTGCTTCTTCGTCCTTGTTGCCAGCCTGCGGACCATGGGGAGTGACTCCTTCAGTGCCGCCGCCGGCGAGCGCACGGTTGCCGACATTACGGCATTTGCGAGTCAGTAGATAATGGTATCCGTGGATCGATTGATCTCGGAAAAGGTATTGATTTTGTACCTCTTCCTTCCTTCTAATCATACCACCAACGACCACAGCAGGTTCAACCAAAGGGCAGCGACCTAGAGTCCGTGCCTCTAGGGTGCTTGGTCCGCGATATGTCAGGGTTACTTGGGCAGGCAACTCAACGCCGCCACCAGACCTAAAGTTTCCTTCTCGTGGTGCGATTCATCTCTCGCGTAGAATCGTCATCTGTGGACCTCCTACGCCTAACGGGAGTGGGAATCTCAATCTGTCCACCTCCTCCAGTGAGATTATTTCTCCCACGTCTGGTGGGACTACTACGTCTGGTGGTAGTAGTAGGACTACAGCTGCGGTTCATTCTAGTACACCTGCGTCTGGTACGAGGAGCAAAGGTGGTCAAAGTCGTAGCTGTGGTGGGCGTTTGAGCACATCTGGGCTTCTTTCCGGCTCAGGCTCTAGATTTGGTATGGCAGATCATCAAGTCTCCGTGAGCACTAAGCGAGGACCGACAATACGACAGCCGTACACGTTTTACCCCTTTTATCAAGTCGTGTTTTGGATATCAAATGTATCTGTGTCTCTCTCGTTGTATACAGTATAATGGTATAACAAAACTTTTCACCCTCAGCTTGGAGGAATCTAACTATCGCAACAAAGTGGACGATAGCGTAGCAGAGCGTGTGGTCCGCAACCTATGGCTACAACGAGGTTTTCAACGTGCGCGAGAACAAGCTGGCAATACTCCTACGACAGCAGGAGAACATCAGAGTGGTAATGCGTATAGTGGTGAACGCAGGAGAACATCAGAGTGGTAATACGTATAGTGGTGGACGTGGAACTGCAGTACCGAGCTAAATTGGGGGATGAAAGTATGTAGATGTTGTAAATACGTCTAGATTAGGTGCTACCGTACAGACAATAACTGTACATTGTGTAGCACAACGTGTTCATACTTAAAGTAAATGCTAACCTAACATTGCCTGCATTTCTCGGCTCTTATCCTCTGCTTACCAGTTATTTGTATCCAAACGTGGTTAGATACTGAGACTCACTGCGCCACAAAAGAGAAGCAAAAGTTGCGAGTCAAGTGTTTTTCATCATCTAGTCAGAGAGGCTTTAGTAACTCTCGCGAAGTCCCCATAGCAAGGGTCATAAAACCAAGCTCAATTAATCGCAATGACAATGAATCTATCTTCATCCCGATTTTCTAGGGCATGCATCAGGAGGGTCTCTACATCTATTAAAGTGCTGTAACAACTGCTGTTTTGAAGTTTTTCGCAACGCATCTCTCTTCATGCATCCATAAGGCCGTACTAAAGATTGAGAAGTCTTACAAGTGATCTTCATGTCCTTATTGTATGAAACCCGAAAGCTGCGGGAATAAAGTTAGGTGGATAACATTTTTGGATGGGATATCCAAACTACCACACAAGTTTATCCTTATAAGTACATAGAAGATTAGTTGTTCTACTACAAACATAATAGCGCTCCAGTATTCAATTGCTTGACGTTTTGAGACGAACACATTTTTGGACATACATGTCAAAGGGCATCGTGGAATAACACGGTGATGCAATGAAGCATCATGGGACAACACAGACATGCACTTTTTTGGACATCACCGTACCCATGCTTGTGCGAGCACTCACTCTTCTATGTTCCTTCCCTCTTCTTACGTCTACTCCTCTTTGCCTGCTCCTTTTTTCCCTTTCCCTCAAAAGTGAGACCTCAGGTGGCAGAAGTGTGAACAAAACTCCTGTATAGATAGTTTAAACTACATTAGTATTTATACTCTTATTTAGAGCTTAGGCTTACCCCACCCTTCCCCGTCCTTGGTCGATGACCTTTGGGCTTTTTATTGTTATCTGACGCAATCTAACATATACAAAACTTACATAACTCCTCAACCCCCAAAAAAAGTCAACACAGGACGTTTGCGAACTATCCGGAACTTCCTCTGAAGGTCAACGTGATGGACAAGTAGAGCACAAGATCACTTACCACTAGGGTTTACAACTTGAAACATATATCATGCACTTTTACAAATTTGTCGTCTGCAAAACGTAAAGCACACATTATACGCACCTGGTAAAAAGAACCATAGAAACCACATTTTTGTCCGGCCTAAACGTAAACACGGGTAAAACATCTTCTCTTCAGAGTTTCGTTTTTTTTGAAAACAAACGGTCTTCGTGATGGCTGTGATTGCAATTTTTAATATTTTTGGAAATTGGCAAGCGAAAATGAAGTTGAAAAGAGTGTAGTGTTTCAAGCGTCGACTCTTGGGAACTCTAGTATTAAAGAAGAGCTCTCTGTCAACAGTCTACTATGTCTGGGCAACGACTACAATTGTCTAATTTGTAGTTGGCTACGTTCTATTAGTTCACCTTAGAAAATTCGAATGTTGAACAACAACAACAAAATGAGCGCCAGTAGTTCGCTCAAGCGGTCTGCCGGAAATGGCAAGCCAGATGACGGCAGTACCGAAACTGCAACCTGCGAGCCAGCAACCCAGACGCGCAAGATCGACAATACAGCTGGCGCTGGAGTTACAACACAAGAAGAAGTGTCGAAATCGCAAACTGGACAAGCTGCCTCGTACCGTTTCGATGCATCTTCCAGTTCCTATGGTGGCAAAGTAAGTATCCGAGAAGATTTCAGCACAGCTACTGGTCCGAAGCTCTTGAACGGGTCTTCGAGCTCATCAGCATCTTCCGGACCGAACTTCATCCACCTGAAACGTGGTCTAACCGCAGTGCCTGTGTACTCATCAATGAATCGGGAGTTTGCTCGTGACAAACTGGAACGAGCAAAACTGAAGTTGCTGACTGAGAAAGTCGCAGCTTCAGGTTCAGGATCGTCAGCAGCGTCATGTGGAGCGTCTTCGAGTGCATCAGGATGGGTGTTGGATGTGTCAAAAGAGAGGAGGACAACGGCTAGTGTACCTGTGTCGACGAAGTCGTCGAAAGCAAGCATGGTGAGCAAGTCCGCTCCTGCAGTGGAACGATCAGGACTGACGAGTGTGAAGCAGTCTTCTGCTTCTGCAGCTGCTGTAGTGCAAGATAAAGCACGTGCTGTTGCGGGCTCTTCATTTTCTTCATCGTCGCCAGCAGCAGTCAATATGAAGCAGCAATCTTTTTCATCAACACTTGCTGTGCAAGGAGGAAAAAGAGTGACACCCGGAAGCAGTCCCAGCAAAAGAAAATCCAATGTCGAACAACAAGGGGTCTTCGACCTCGATGCTCTACTAAGTGGCGAACTCGCACGCTCTCCGGAAGCCGTGTTTCGACGGTGCTTGGGACGACGCAGCGGCTATCATGAGAGAATCCAAGCGCAAGTATTCCTCTCGGGTCCTCTCGCGGGTGAGGGGCCTCCACAGCCTACAGGATTGTACGTCCTAGAGGGGAAGGCTTTTAGAGATTCATCCCCTAAAGAGCAAGAGACACTTCCAGTCAAGCATGATGAAGCTACGGGTTCACATTGCATGGACCAGCTGTTTGCGTGGTTGATGATTCTACAGGATCCAGGTCGTGCAGGTCCTTCAGAATACAAGATTCCTGCGCAAGCATACAACAAAATCCCGATGATGTGCGAGCAAAAAAAGTTGTTCAAATGTCATCCAGAGACAGGTCGTTTGATCGAGGCAGAACGTGCGATCAACATGTTATTGGGGGAACGTAAAACGGTCATAGGGAAAAACAACATCGACGCAGATACGGAGTCCCAAAATAGCAAAGGAGGACAGAAGAATCAGAAGAATAGCAAGGAAACTCCGACCTCCGAAGCCTACCAAAAAGCCATTCGTGACCTAGCAACTGATGAAGATTTGAATACCCGTTTTCCGCTTCCTATAGACGCGTCTAGGGTCGAGCTTCGTTGGATCACGCCTCTAGCTAAGCGCGGAGATGTAGTACTCTATACAAATTTTCATGGCAACGTCTCAGTTAGGGAGGGACCAACCTGCGTTCAGCATATCGATTACGTACCAAAGGAGTTATTGCGAAGTCTGGTTAGAGAGGAATTTGGAGTGGGAATGGGACATGAAGCTCCTCTAGGAACACAAGGGTCACAAGCATCACAACCGAATGGAACCGCTACCCCGACTAAGAAACGGGCTGTAGCTCCTTTTACTCAACTCCGACATGGTGGTGAGATAACACCCTTAGATGCACGCCGGGAATGGGCAGTGGACCAGCTGTGCAAGGCACTCGTGAGCAACTACGCTCAACACTTTGGGGCCGAGAGCAGTATAGCAGATGTAGGCAGCGGCGCGAATCGGAGCGGGGCTGACGTGGAGATGGCGTATTACAGATTTAAAGCAGGAAAAGGAGGAGGCGGAGGAGGAAAACAAGGAGAAGAACTACCGACTTCATCGTATTACAGATTTAGAGCCGGAGGACTACCGACTTCATCCACTGCCAATCTTCCACCCATGCCATCAACCGCTATTGCTGCTTTGAAGGGAGAGAAAGTTCACGACGACGTATCGTGGTTTTCACAATTCGATTCGTGGTTCCACCGACTGCATCGACAGGGCTACTTAGTTGTCCCAGCCGCTGCGCTAGCAGGGGCTTCTCTACCAGCTTTGAATTCGTATTACCGTGATATTCTTAACCCTGCAGTGGAAGAAGCCGAGAGGTTGATCAATTTCTCCCTGTTGCAGCATAATGTGCCGATGAAGGAGGTAGAGAAAAAGCCTGTCGACAAGGAGAAGCAGGAGCAAAAATTGTTTGTTCCTCTGTGGCGGAATGCGGAACAAGCGAAGGCTGCCAAGGAGAAGCCCAGCGACTTGCACTGGATACCAGACGAGCCAGGTACTGAAGACGAGAAATTCGCTCTGATCCGTGCTGCTCTAGACAAGAAAGAAGTTGTTCCTTTGTCTTTTACGAGACTAAGGGACGCACGTTGGAACTACTTCCGGAGCGAGGAAGACCGTCTGGCGCTGTGCGGCAATAGTAAAGTTTGGTACTTGAAGTTATGATGTTGAAATCGAAAAAGTTGTAATCACTTGAAATCGGAAAATATGTACTAGGCAGGTTCTTCACGGAACTCGCTCGCGATACAAAAAAAAACAAGGTAAGGCTTGCTGAAAGCAAATTGCACTCAGTTACGCCTAGTTGTACACTTAGTGTATACGTCTCTTTTGACCTCCAGATAACATATACGTCTTCCAGATCCAGACAATTTAGTGCTACTACTCCCCTAACACCCCCCTCCGGCGGTGCTCGCTTCGGAAATGCGCTGCTTAGTCGAGAAAGCGGGATGGGTCGCATCGGCAACGTCTACAGAAACCCAGCATTGCTAAAACTACAAACGTGTACACCGATTCGTGCCCTGATGGCGGGTCTTTATGCGAGGATGGGCCAACATGCGCATCTGCAAGAGTGTCAACGCCAAGGACTACGTAGTACTGCTACTGGTTCTTGGGCGGGAGATGGTGTCATTTTTGTGCCAGAAAGGATACGCATCAAATGTCCTTATGGAAAACTTCGTACGGCAGGAGAGGAGAGTTTCTACACTAAGAACCATAAGAAATGGCATCCAAATTTGTGTCATCAAATGCCGCCACATGCAGATAAACACTTGCGATCGACATGACTGTTGTAAATGTATCTTGTTAATAATAGACCGCTTTTTTTCGAAATTCTAAAAGAAAGAATCACATTAGTATGTTCGGAAACGCAAAGGCAGGAAGTAGCTCATGCATGACTTCCTGTGGTGTCTGTCTCGCAGTACGCATAATGATCATTCTGTCTGAAGAACTTTTCTGTCTGCTAGTATTTGAGCAAGCGCATGAAATATCGTTTGTCATCGTGAATCAATTAACAACTTCTGTCTAGAGAAAGTTCTGTTGAGAGAGGACCATGTTGAGGTCAAGATGAAATCACTGAGTGATACAAAAAGATCTGTTGAATGAGACCGATTCTGTTGAGCGATGTCAAGTTGAGGCCGGAGTTAGTTCGATTCCTTGTAGTGCAATTTGTAATACTCGTGTGAAGATTAGACTGTATTATGCTATGAATACCTACACCGTGCTAGAACATCATGCATCTGTTCCATATTTGTTTTAATGAGCCGGCTAGTAAGAAGAACCCCATTCTCATGACCTGCGCTACTGATCTTCCTAAACAACTCCCATAAAACTAAAGAAACAGGAATTTTCGTGATACGACTTTTACCACGACTTATTCTCCTCTCATGATTTGACTCTCCATATTCCTCTGTGATAAATTAACCTCATGCCTTTGCTGCATTGCATTGACTACATCGGTATCTTATCCTTGAACAGTATTCCTCTCCTCCATTGACTACATCGGTATCTTATCCTTGAACAGTATTCCCCTCCTTCATGGACTACATCGGTATCTTATCCTTGAACAGTATTCCTCTCCTCCATTATTTTACAACATCCATATTCGTCTCCGCACGTAAATGCCTCAATGGACAAATCAATGTGCTAGTTTGTGTGTTTGGTCCCCTCTTCTATCCCCATCGGAAAAACAACTTGCACCTATTTGGGAACGTCATCCATTTTCAGCCTTGGGGCGGTTTTAACTAATTGACAATTGAGGTGTCTAGGCATAGTACCTGAAATTTGAAGGTACTTCAAGTAAGCAAGTTATTGTCCTCGTTCTGGAAGCCAGCAGCCAGTTGGTCGCTACTTGTTGTAGTAAGTAGATACAAAGTACAAATAAATTTATGTAAAGTCTCGTCACCGACACCTTCGACTGAGTACTAGAGAACGAGATAACTTCAGGATGGTGCAACCTCCGAGCCGCGGTTCCGAGCCTCAGGAGCAAAACACGACGGATCTTACTAGCACTACCAAATCCGACGGATCGTCAGCATGGCACGTTGCTTCCGGTAAGAAGAGGCGGGGGAGTGAGAGGAAGGACCGACCGTCTACTACTGAGAAGACGAGTAAAAATCCAATCGTTGCTCCAAAGCAAGAAGAGGCACAAAAGCAGACACAAGAACCGCAGAAGGAAGCACAACAACAAGCGGATCCTGGCGTGTTCGGTGCATCGTGCTTTCCGGGTTCTACTTCTCCTCTTGCTTCTAAGAAATCAAAAGGCATTCCTACAAAGTCAAAGGAAAGACTCCTACCTTCGGAAGACGATGAAGACCAAGTTGTTGTTCAATCTGATCGATCCATCTTCAGTCCTGCTTCTAGGCGGCCAGTCGTTCTCACCCACGGCAACAGTGCGAGTTCGGGAACTGTTAGTACGCGATCCAACAGCTCTTCCAGTGTTGCGTCGTCAAGGTCATCACCAAAACAAGTTGGGGCTTTCAGCTATGCAGAAGCACTGCAGCTTGGAGCGTTTAACACAAACACAACAACTTCTACTAGTGCATTTTCATCTAGTACTACAAATAATACAGTCGGCACTACATCAAAGACGGGGACAAGAACTACATCGAAGACGGGCACCACCGTTACTGCATCCACTTCTAGCGTCGCAACATCCAATGCGGCTGCACTGACACTGCCAGCGTCTGGCCTCCTCGCAGATTCAATTCCAAGCATTTCACCTATGCACGCAGTAGGGGGTCTCGGACTAAAAGTTGAGCAAGAGGAGAACGATGTGGATGAAAGCAAGAACAAGGATATGAATGTTGATGTGGATGGGTCGCAGAAAGTACCTCCTCCATCGAAGAAGAGTAAGTCAACTTCGAAGGCTACTGTACCGCAGGCGAAGAACAGTGATGCGGTAGTCGGGGACTCTGCTGTTCCTGCGTCGAAGAACAGTGAACCTGCATCTAAGAAGGACGCTACTCCTGCGTCGCAGAACAGTGAACGTGCCGCCAAAGACCCTACTCCTGCGTCGAAGAACAGTGAACCTGCATCTAAGAAGGACGCTACTCCTGCGTCGAAGAAGACCACTTCTGCTCTAACGTCGAAGAAGAACACAGCTGCTGCTGCCGCGTCGGTTACCTCGAACGCCGTTGCTATCGTGGAGGTGCGCGCACCCACGGGGAAGAAGGCTGCTAGAAGTGCTTTAAAGAGTGGCTCCAGTGGTCCTGTTACCACAGTAGAGGCGGTCGCGGGAGAAGGTGAACAACCTAATAGAGGAGTTCCAAAGCCTGAAGCGCCAAAACTGAGGTCAACCAGTGCATACAAGGGTAAAGGCTTCACAGCAAAATCTTACGAACCTGTCACTCCGAAAGATGGAGAAGACACGACGTCTAGAAGTGCGAACAACAACAACAACTTGGTAGAGGAAAGAACTAGTGGGACGAGTGCTGACAACAAGGTGGAGAAGCAAGTTACAGTACTAAAGAGGCCTACTGCTGCTGCTGATACAGCTAGTAAGGTTGAAGCTGGAGAGAAACGAGTGAGTACCTGGACCGAAGCACCTGCCGCTACAGCCTCCGCTGCTGAAACCAAGGAAGTAGCTACGAAGAATGTTGATGATGAAACTGCAGATGTTCGTACGAATACTGCCAAGAATGCAATTTTTGCAACTAAGAAGACGAGGAAGAGCAAAGCCAAGAAAATGGAGTGGTCCCAGGAAGCTCAGCAAGAACAACCCGAGAAGGAGCAAGGACAACAAAAACTGGATTCCAAATGTCAACAACTAGCAGCACAAGGTGTTGCCAAGAAGGAGGAGAAGGCACGAACGAACTTGTTCTATGCGAATCGAGTCGCAGAACTCCAAAAAGCACGTGGGAAGGTTGCCCAGAAGAAAGCAGCTGCCGCCGCGGTAGTCTTGGAAAAGATTAGGCGCGCTCTTCCTGCGCATATTTTAGCCGAAGGCACTGGCCCTTCATTCGCGGATAAAAAGCGCACTATCCGTCATGTTCATCATTTTGCCAAACCTCACTCAGCATCTTCTGAGACAGAACCGCAGTCAAAGGACTCAGACACTCAAGCAACAGGCAAAGCACTGAAGAACCAGCCATCTCCGATCCCTGCTGCAGTCGAAGCTGTCCTCCTAAGCGCCTCCGCTCCAGGACTTCAAGTCTCTGTCCACAGCGAGTCCTCCAGTCGTGTGGCGATGAAAAAGAACAGGAGGAGGAAAAAAGCACGTCAGATGAAAACCGACATGATGGATATAGCCGAAAACGAAGCAGCTGGAGGTGACATCGGTTCTGCTCTCGCGTCCCTGATGCTAGGAACACCGGCTGAAGACTCAGTCCAAACCATGATCGAAAGGGAACAGCAACTAGGTTCTTTGAGTCTTAGAGGAGGTGAGAACACGCCAGTCTCTTTGTACGGACGCAACGGGTTCAGTAGCGTGAATGATGGAGACCACAGGATGCTGAGTCAGAGCTATCATGGCGGACATCAAGGTGGAAAAGGTGGATTGAGGAGACCGCCTCCAGGTCTCGGATATTCACCATGGCAAAAAGGCTATAATGACGACCCGCCGTTCTCTAAAGGAACCTTTTCTAAGTCGAACAAAGGTGGAAAAGGCAGCTTGTTTAGCAAGGGAAAGAAAGGCTTCTGGAAAGGTGATTTCTCACTTGGAAAAGGTGGAGGTAAGTTCTGTTCAGATGGTTTTTTCAGCAGCGGAAAAAAGGGAATGAGTAGTTGCAAAGGTGGAGACTTCAACTTGTGGGCACTAGGATCTTCTTCCTCTTCTTCGGGGAACAAGATGGATCATGATGCTCATGCCGTAGAAAACCAAAGCACTCATCCTGTAGAAGATGTGGAGTCAATGCCTGAGCATAACTTGGTGGCGCTGGAAGGACGCACAGCAGCCGACCTCCAAAAGGCATTGGAAGATCATGCGAAAGCAGCTCAGACCAACATGAACCTGTTGACCTACCTCTTGCTAGCCCAACAGGATCAAATCTTGCGGCAGCAAGCGGCCATCGAGCAGATCTCGGCACCGCCAACAGTTGCTGCGGCGGCCGCTGCTTCTTCAGCTGCTGGAGGAAGCGAGAAACAACAGCCATCATCTTCAAAAAGTAAGACTTCTGATCATCTCAGTAAGAAGAGCACTAGTAGCAACTCAGCTAGCAAAACAGCCGCAAGCCAAAAGAGTGGTACTAGTGGGACGCATGACCTACTGCAAGGTAACAGCTTGTCTTCACTTTTGTCATCGAGTGTGGCCGCGAATCCTCTGCCGCCTTTCACTGGCGCTACGACTGGAGCTCCGACATCCCTGGGATCTTTTCCGCTGAATTCATCTAGTAGTCTGCCTCCAATGGGAGGAGGGGTTGTGCCTAATCCCCTCTCCTCAATGGGAGGCATGGGAATGGGAAGTTTGTTGTCGAATCCTATGGGTAGCGGTGTGCTTGGAGGGAACTTGTTTGGAGGTACTACGACGCCAGGATCAGCAGGTCCGGTTGGAGGTTTCAGTGTTGGAATGAGCTCTTTTAGTAGCTTGAATCCGCTTGAACAAGGGCAATTGCTGGATATGGCGACGCTGGGGGTGAATAGCAATATACATGGAGGGCTTCCACCAGGATCTGTCGGCAACGGAGTATCGTCGACTTTTGGTGGCCTTATACCGCTTTCTTCTTTTTCATCATCTTCTAGTACGTCTAATATGTTTTGTGGCAACAATATAACAGGGATGGGCATCATTCCTCCTCCGAACAGTGCAATGACGAGTGGCGCAGCGTCAGGAGCACCATCATCAACAACGAATGAACTGCTCAGCGCGGTCATGAATAGTGGTCCCAATTATTGGGAGCTTAGTGGGTGGGACAAACTCGCTGAAACTGATAGCAACGAACCGGTCCAAGTGCCATCACAGCAAGGCCCTTCGCGCACTTCTTCTTCTTCTATAGGGAGGAACAACAACAATCCGAACGGGGGCACTTCTACGTGGAACAACAACAACAACAATCAAAACGCTTCTCAGAACGGTGGCAACCACAACAATCAAGATGGTGGTAAAAAAGGCAAGTCAAAGAAATCACGGTCACGCACCAACAGTAAGGGATCCAGCGCACCTGGATCAGCAACTGGAGTAGTTGAGGGACGTGGTAGAGACGAAAGCAGTTCGAAGCAAACCTCGAAGTTGATCCTACCCGCTCCAGAAGCGGTGGAGGGCGGGCATCGTAAAGAGGCAGCAGGCCGATCGGGAGCCTCTTCAACCGCATCTTCAGACACGACGAGGAAAGAGAAAGAAGTACTTGGCGGAGCAGGCGTGGGCACTTATGTTGAGGTAGAACAAGGTCAAGGTCAATACAACTCAGGGTCAGGGCAATGTTCTGAACAAGAACCTTGCAACTCTGCGTCGTCTTCTACAACCATACGGAGTCAGCCAGTAGATTTACCGCAGGTGCCACCACTACCGCCTTTCACGAATTTCGACTCTCTTACACCAACAAGCATTGTGATGCCGAGTTCTCCGCCAAAATTTCTCGCGCCACCGCCTTCTAGTAGCAGTACAACCAGTTGTTTCTCATCATTTAGTACGTTCGGGACACCATTGGGATTGGCTCCTACGCAACCCTCTAGTTCTTGTACGCCGAATCAATTGCCTCCAGTATCGATGCCTTCAATACCCTCGCCAGCACCCTTAGCATCACCACACAACGGAATGGCAAATACGCTTCCTTTGTCGAGCGTCACTGAGCAGAGTTTCGTTTTGCCTTCATCGTTTGATAGCAGCGTGCTTTGTCCCTGGGCTACCATGCAGCCGCTGCGAACGGATGCGTCGAGCTGCGTTGTGACACCCGCTTCACAGCAGCTCTCGCAGCAATTCTCCCCACCTCAAATGCCACCAGTATTGCCATAGAGAAAGTAGAAGTTCTTGTGCGATTGTACATGAAACAATGAAGTATGTTGTGCGGTTGTATAGGAAAAAAATACTACTAGGTAGAGACTTAGATGGAAAGAACAAACACTAACGAATATTTACGTCATTGAAATTGCCATATGAACGAATTGCTACAGCTACACTTACAACTCTCAATTAATCCTTATTCTGGTCCATGCACGCTAACAAACTATACGTCGTTACTTATGATGTTACAACAAAGGTTTGGAAAGAAGTAGGAGATACGGACATAGATATTATTGGACACTCATTTACATATCAGCATACTACGATAACTGTTGAAAATGAACATCTGGATTACTCTCATCTGATAAGCATATTTTCACGATACCTATTGCATTTGATGAACCAACTACAGCCAAGACTTTTCAACATTATACTGCACGGGAATAGGAATATGATGTTGTTGAGTGGAGGAGGTTATTACGCTAGGACTATCATCGAAGAATCTTCGTTATACTCTGAACAGCATCCTTGAGCAGCATAGTTGAGCAGCATCGAACTACGCATCGTAGAACTACATCTAGGAGAGACTTGAAGGCTCTTCAGCAGCCGTTAAAGTCTGTCACATCGGATGGTAGGCCCCAACCTAACCTAACCTTCAAAGAAACCCAAACTACGAAGTAACTTCCCAGACGATATTATACGAAAACTCAAAAGTAGAATAAAAAGACGACATGGTAGTACTGCAAGAAGGGCCGGCGCATACCTGGGGGGCATCACAATACATACAGAAGCTTCGTTTCGTTATTCAGAGTGCTGAAACGAAGTGCAGCAGCAGAATAGTGGATTAAACGCTCTTAAAAAGCATGGCAGACTGGTCACCTATGGTAGTGAGAGTTACTATGTTAGACTTTGAGCTTTTAGACTTAATTTCTACGCGACAGAACATCAAGGAACGAAGATAACGCCGGGGGGAGTAGACATACGATTACAAAGACAAATGAATAATCAAATGCAGTATGATGCATAAGCATTAGGAGTCATCGATGAAACATCTACTTAATCACATATTTTTTAAAACCACCAATGTATGAATGTTTTCGTTGAACACGGCTCCAAAAAAATAACTCACACTACTGATTCTACGTAAGGAAAACGAAAGTGAAAAAGCGTTGCGAAGGCCCATGATTGGATACCTCTAAAATCTAAGGGGAGGAATTGTGTCGGTACGTAGCTTAGATTCGTTCTTTCTTTTCATTCTCTGAGAGTTGTAAACCAAAAAAAGCAAAAACACGCGTGAACGGACTTCAACAGGTTGCACATTTGAAGTTCCGCAACTTGCCACGAACTAGGAAATGGAATTAGCGAGCATACTCCATTCATCCAATTCGATTTCGAGACCACACGCATAAAAAAATCAAAAAACTAAAAAAAAGATAGGGTATACAAATTTCGTCCTTTTTCGGCATAGTAGGTAGATAATCGCGGCGGTTTTACGCTTCTACGAAATATACGCATACGGAATATCCGGAACTTTTGAATCTCACAGACTGATTACAGTACCAAGTGACTCAACGTGAACAAAGAAATCGACAATCAAACTCTGCTTATGCTTTGTCTACTATGCTTGATGTGCTATGAAATTGAAGTTTTAGTGGCACTTAGATGGTGCTCACGGTTGGTGTCTATGGCGGCGTCAAACTACCTGTGTTAATAAAGACTTCAGAACGCAGCACCAGCAGAGTTCTAGGATGAAGCTTGTGAAGACGAGAAAGGTCGGTAAAAGTGTGATACGTACGTGTCATTTCAGTCAGAGGACGATGTGAGTGAAGACTATCTCCAAGAGATTCTACAGGCTTCTGATTTTGTTGATTTAGAACTAGAAGTTCTAGTACTTTCATTTCTTGGTTTATTTCGACATTCCATTTTATTTTGGATTTGTTAATCTCTCACACCTGTCGCTGCAAGACAAAATTTGGCCAAAAAAATGACGTTATCATCCTTGCGAAAGCGGTTACCAAGATGAGTGGTTCACCGCGAGCGGGGCCTTCCACCACCGCAAAGGGAAGCCCGGAAAAGGCTGAAAATGGGGAAGAAGCCGTGTCCGGAGAAGGAACAGTCGCAGGCGAGGGAGCCGTTGTTTCAGGCGAGGGGTCCGGAGAAGGAAGAGTCGCAGGCGAGGGAGCCGTTGTCTCAGACGGCGCTCGCGCTGTCTCAGACGACGCTACTCCTGCCAATTCCTTCTTAGCAGCTCCTTCTACGACTGCGACAGCACTAGCAGTACCAGAAGCTTGCACTTCATCGGCCGCAATTCTTCCTAGTTCTTGGGAAGTGAGTGTTAGTTCGCTTATCTGCTTCTGGGAAGCGGGCATTCCCGGGTCAGTCTGTCGCATTGAACTGCTAGACAAACGGAAGACAAAGCTGGAACAAGTCGAGCAGGTGATACATTTTGAGGATGGAGGCCATACGGTAGGAGTGAAGGATGACGACGATGACAACGAGAAGAACAGCATCAAACGTGATTATCTCGTGGAATTTTACGGTCTGTCTTCAGACACCGACTTCGTGCTCAGGGTAATAGTGGATAAGTACTATCAAGGGACTGATGAGGGTTTTGTCACGGCGACAGATGAGCTGCCTTTCACGAGTGCCACGGAAGAGGAGGCAGAGAAGCCAACTAGTATGGCTTTTGTCAGTGCTGTAGAGGAAGGAGAGAAGCCTGCTGGTTCTGCACTACTAGATGAAGGTGTGTCGAAAACTCCTGTGGCAGACTCGCCGGTAGGCACAACGTGCGCATTTGATGCGGCGTCGTCTTCAAGCTCGTCCGCCTCAAGTAGTGCTGCATCCTCTAGTTCCTCATCCAAAAGGTTTAAAAGTGAGGACTATTATCTGAAGAATGAAGAAACAACGGCCACCGCTGACTCCGTCTATCCACCTACAAATAGAAGTCCACGCGAACGAGAATACTGTCTCAGCGTCCGCACCAAGACACATTGTGATGATAGAAGGATCGAACCCAACGCTGTGTTTCCTGGAGAACAGGTCACTAGGTGGCTTCCTTTACTGCCTTTATTAACGTACAAACTATACGTTGGTCCGGAGCATTGTTCCTACAAGCGGTTTGCTTTGGCTTATCGCAAAGCGCAAGCGAAAGCTGAGAAGAGCAAGACGAACAAGACCACTCCGAATAATGAGTGTACCTCATCTCCTGAGCAAGACAGTAAGAAGGGCTGCAAAGGAGCGAAAACGACTGACGCTAAGACCGCGATCAATATAACATCTGAAGAGATACTTTCTGCCTATCTAGCTTTCGCAAACGGGTTTCCAAAGCCAGGGGCTGAGTATGCCAGCTGCGCAGAGGAAGAAACTGATAGAGACAAAGGGGGAGCGATGAAACAACTAGTATTAAGGTCAACATTTAGTGTCCATTTTTCTCGGCATCTTGGTACCCTTTTCCCTTGTATTCTCATGAAATACAAGGTGCCAGGGGTCAAGATGAGGGGGCCGAGATGCAACCTAGCAGACTCTAATAGTGCAGGCATTCTTCGAACAAGAAGGCTTGCCCACAAACGTATTGACAACTGCAGCATGCACGTCATCTTCATCGTCATCGTCCGCATTTTCATCAAGCAAAAGGAAACTTGCAGACTTCGTCAAGAAGCACGCAAAAGGCATTCTACGTGCCGGTGGTTGCCTGGCGAATTGGGTACACCGTGTAAAGGGAGACTTCCTCTACTTGCTGTTTCTAGAGCAGGATCGGGAGCTGCTTTTGGAGTTGTTCGCTGTTGGGTGTTTTACGCTGCCTACGTTTCTGCCGCATCCGTTTTGCTTCATCATAAACCCGGAAAAGCGTTTCTGCATCGACCTGAACGCCACTACGCCTGCGACCTGGAATGTATGTAGGAGATTTGATGAGGCCTAAATACTTATCTGAGTCTGTCCTACTCTAGCTTAAGTATGCTTCTAAGTATTTCTATGCTTTTTAAAAGTGTAAGAAGTAGTTCTAAACGATCTCGTTAGTTTTGAATTTTCTTCTCTTGTCCGTTACCACTTTCATCCCCGAGCGGGAAAAACGTGCGGCGATATGCGAAGGACCTGCGGATCACAATAAATCGCGACTTCGAGGCTTCCCTAAGGTTATTGCAGACCTACCATGAAAACGAGAAAATCGACATACCAAGAGTAACTACAATTTCTCCCGCTCAAGGAGGCACTGGGGCAGTTGAAGGAGGTAGCAGCGCGACTAGCCAGGAAGAGTCAAATTCTACCGCAGCAGCAAACAGCAGCACTACTAGAAAAAGCAGTACTAGTCCGGAACCAAAGACTAGTTCTCCTAAGGACGAAAAGGAGAAGACCACAGCGCCGAGTAAAACCTGGCTAACGGAAGAGCTGTTGAAAACGCTGTCTGAGCTCGAAGCGACTGTTCCTGGACCAAACGCGCCGCCCGTTCACCAATGCGTCTTTGAGTTCTGGGAAGGTGAAGAATTGGTAGCACTCTGTGCAGGATTCGCAGTGGGAAATGGCGCTTACCACGACTACAGCATGTGCACACTGAAGCGCGATCATAGGAGCTTAGTTATGGGGGATTGTACTATGACGACTATACGAGGTACTATGGGTCTAAAAGTAATGATGCTGAAGTTCTCATATGATTACTATTAATTTATGATGATGTTCGCATATTAGTTACTAATATTTAGGGCAAAAGCCACGAAGTTTGACGCCCGCCGCCTCAGAGACTTGATGGAAGTCCTCACTACATTCTCACTCCATAGAAATACTGGTCTTAGAAAGTCCTAGGTTCATCTTATTACTATTTAGGGCAGAAACGATGGATAGCGATAGTGACAATAAGGTTGATCGTATTGATTCTGATCATCATTCCGCCTAACTTCCGCCACATCGCATCGAAAACAGTCGGCCACATCCTACGCGTGTGTGGTTTCCAGTTATGGTACTGGGGCTGCAAGATTGGCTACATGTCGCAATATGAAGAAAAGTATGGAGGGCGCGACTTTCCGCGTATGGAATTTGCTGATAGATGGAGCAAGGCAGCTTCTGAGGATACTGGCACTGAACAGGGCCTCGAGCAGGGACACAAGACTCGACAGACACCAGTAGAGTTATGCCGAATGGTAAGTATTTCATGTCTTGCTAACTTGTTCAAGCTTCTCATTATTAACCTAAACCTCCCTATTCGTCTCTAATGCAAAGGCTGATCGAGGCACTACGCGCAGGTCGTGGGGTCGTCAAGTGGAAGGAGGGGATGCCTGTTGAGAAGTGCTGTTGTAAGACTTCTCATGGCGCTTTTCATGGTTCTACCAATACTGATACTGTTCAAGTTTGATAAGTTCTAGCAAGTTCTTCTCCTGAGACGCATCATTCATAGTCAGCGCATCGATTCCATTCTTGGGAACGATGCTGAAACACCAAACTTACCAGGGAAGTGTAAAAATGATAGACCATAGGGTCTAATGAAACTGAAACTTTTATGCAAGACTGCTGATTAGCGGTCATGCGTTGTTCTTGATGATAGGAACTTTCTCACAGTGTGTCCAAAACGATCGGTTTTATGGAAGGTCCTCCCCCCCCTATTCTCGTGGTCATGTGGTACAAAAAATGTGCAAGTTTGGAAAAGGAAAGTTTCAAAAGCAGGGAAAACAGTGAGAGAGAAAAAAGGATAAGAACCTCGCAAGCTACGAGAGTGAGTTGAAAAAATTGGGCCCATACCAAGCAACAAGCAAACCTTTTTTTGTTGCCCTTTTTGTTTTGACTTTTTTTTGGTTCTATTCGCTCTATTCTACTGTCCTAGGTAGACAGGAGTAGGAGACAGGAATAAGTAGGTCTTTAGATCCGAATTGCGATGAATGAACAGGTTTCCGTTATTGGTTTTGTTTATCCCCTTAATAGGGTTCACACTTCCTCTGCCATTCTATCGAACGCACCAGGAACTGTTTCATCTCAGTAGAGACGCACACATGACACGAACAGGCTTTCTACTTTTTTGGGACCCTAGAATTCGTCCCTTGCATGCTCTTCTCAAATTGATCCTTTATATAAAAGATTAAGATTAACGTTTGCATTTTCTATTATTCCCTCATCAAACACAAACTGCTTCTTGCTCAAACTTACTTACAACGAACTACTCTTTTCAATGCACCACTTGTAGTGTTGTGAAGAACGAACGCTAGAATTTGAATGTTGTACAACCACTCAGATTTGAATTTTGCCTAATAAAGTTTCTATTTCGAAGATCATTGACGCACTGTTGGAGTTGGACTGCTATTAAAGTTGAATCAATACCTATTTTGACTCTACTACAGAACTAGAAAAAGATGGACGCATGGACAGCAAACCTTTTAGGTGGGGACAAGGGTGCCCCATCTAGCCTTGAGGAGTTGCTCTTTGGCGGAGGTTTCAGCCTCAAGGATCTCCAAGAAAAGCACCAGTTGCTCTCAGCACGTGGCGGGGGGAACAACAACATTATGACTTTGATGAATCTGACTTTTGGCTATCTGAGTGAAGTTGTATGTAGTTCTTGGTGAAACAAAATATCCAGCTCGCTCTAGTTTCTCATTCCTAACTAGGGACCACTACCCTGCTGATCATCTCTAGCAATTTTCGATTTCTTCGAGATCGAAAATCCCTCTCTGTCCCCCGTCTCTCTAAGGACCACAACAACCAGTCCTCGTCTACCAATATGGGTGGCATGTCGGGAAGCACGAGTTTGTCGAACATAATGGGTGGTGGAGGCAATCGAGATGACATCTCCGACATCTTCAACACCGACTGGACAACACCATCTAAAACGTCCTCCTTCGATGGCTCTGCATCCGGTTCTTCCACTCTCGATTCGATGTGGGATGCTTTGGGATTGTACTCAGTTTTTTCGAGGAGGACTTTAGAATAGAGGTTCTTCTATTGGGAGTTCTGATAATGAGAATGTTGATTGATTGTGTAATATGCACGTAGTTGTGTCTAGTATCTTCATGCAATGGCTGTTCTGTATTAAGCATCTGGAATTTCGTTTGCTTAAATTGTTTCTCCACTAATCTCAGGCCCAGCGCCAGCGAAAATTTTTCGGGTATGCAAGGAGGCGGCAAAGGTGGATGGCCATCGAGAAGTTGGCAAAATCTGGACTTTGGAAAGGGTACCTCGGACTTTGGGAAGGGTAATTCTTCTGATCCTGTTGCTTTTGTTGATTCGGAGTGGACGGACATAATTTCATCTTAATATTCATTAATGCCGCAGTAATATAGTAAAAGTTGGTTCCGATTATCGATCTGGGAAGTTGTCCTTATACAATTCTCTATTTGGGAAGATGTCTATCATCTGGCTCAACATCCCTTGATACCACACAGGCGGTGCGCACTCTCGCCAACACTCCGCTCCGCCAGCCGCGAAGGATGAGAAGATTGAAAAGTTGATGATGCTTCGTCGCCTCGAAGACAGTATGCGATCTGCTGGAGCGAGTGATGATCAAATCGCTACCGCTTTGGAATCCCTGTTGTGGAAGGACATGAGTACTGATTCTTTGTATTATTTGGGTTTCAGTTTGGATTTATGCAACATTCTTTGTAAGTATTCGGGTTTCATCACAAGGATATCAACAGATCACTTACCACCTGGGTTTACAACTTTTAGCCTATATTTTCTATGCAAGAATAAATAGTGTTCGGGTTTCAGAAACTAATTCGGATTTACAATAAAATAGAAGATCATGGGAGAAAGAAGAACAAGATGAAGAAGGAAGTGAGGAATTGCACTGATTCGGGTAGACATCCTCGTTTCGTATGTCTGAGGCATGCTCGCATCCTTCCATTTTTTGAATCCCACATAAACCCCTTTAGGCACAATCCAACTAGGCACGCATTCCCCGTGTCGGGTCCTTCACTCCTCGGTTTCCTATTCAAATTAAATATAACCACTTCCAGAAGGTCAAATGCGCGGTGGTTCCAGCAACTACAATGAAGCTCCAAGCAGTTCCTATGGGCCAGAAAGCCGTGGACGTATGGGTGGAATGCGCCATGCGCCCTATGGTATTTACAGCAGACTTCAAGTTTCTTTCCATCACAGTGAAACAGGATCTTGTCCAATGAAGATGTGAAAAAACAAGTTCGTTGTCATGTAGTTTCTCCCGGGATCTTCGAGTTTCCCTCATTCAGTCTATCCTCTCCAAACCCCGCACAGAAATGAACAAAGGCGGCCATCACAACTACGATAATGACGCTCCTGCCGCTGCACCGGGTCAAGTTGATCGCCATTGTTTCACGTGCTCTCGTACCTTCGACTTCCGACGCACGCATTGTGACAGTTGCCGTGCTCCATTGAGCATCGTGGACTCGAAGCAGAATAACTGGGAATGCCGTATATTTTGTTGAAATTTATCGATTTAAATTGTAGTCCTGGATGTTTTTTTAGGTCAGTAATTCTTGAACCAGCATAAACATTTTGTACATACTTGAAAAACCACTAGTAGTACATGCATCAAAGTAACTGTATCTCAGAGTATACTTAGTCTCTTATGTAAAGAGAACAAAAAAGTAGTCTCTCTCTCATCTAGAGAAAACAAAACAAAGTAACTCAGAGTATAGTCTCTCATCTAGAGAAAACACCCATCACCCACACAGCCTGCGGCAACCAGAACTGGTTATGGCGAAAGACCTGCCGTCGTTGCCAGAAGCCGAAGCCGCTATCTATGCCGTCCAATCCTACGGAGAAGATCCTGGAAGACCGCATGAGCAACTACAAGGGCTACAAAGGCTACAAGGGAGACCACTACAATAAGGTTATGGCTCTTGGGTGAGGAGGAGATGAAATGAATGTGACAAGAACATGGATGTGACACCTGTGGTCGAATGATTGATGAAGAAACTGAGACTCCACAGAGTTGTAGTAGAACAAGTGTCAAAAACTCGTGGTGAACTAACAATGGCATTTTAGTACTTATGTTGATGAAAGCTAGTTTAGGGATTTTTTTTCCCTCTGCTCTAGGACCTGCAGGGATTGTTCTGTTTGTTCCCTCTCTAGGAGTACTTGGTGCAACTTCTAACACCAGCCACGACTACAAGGGCCACGATTGGAAAGGTCAGGACTCGTGGACTAGCTCGGGAAAGGGAGATTTCGGCAAGAGCAGCAGCGCCTATCGGGAACATGCACGTGAACTGATGCTACTTTTAAGGCTTTTTACCCTTCTGAAGCTTCTTCTTCTGAACAAGCATCTTGGAGTTGGAACAACTGTCCCATCGGGGATGGGAAAACAGGTCCAAGATGAGGAGTCCTTCCACCAAGATCATGGATATAATGCGCAGTCCCAGTCTCTAATACTTCAGGTCGCCGGCAAACTCGGAGCGGTCAAGGGAAGCCTCGCAGCACTCGAGAACTCGGCTTTCGGTAACAAGGAGACCTCGAATTCATCGTCATCGGGAACTAACAATAATATCAACATTAAGGCACCACCTATGAAGGCACGACCGACAGTCAAGTGCTTTCCAAAACCAAGTTTTGAAAAATCGTGATCTTGAAGATGTTGATTTTGTGAGTCGTTAGATTGAGGACCTTGGAAATTCATCGTTTTATGTACTATTTGGCAGAAGTTTCGTGTTGGTCGGCAATTGTAGTTCGATGTCGCTTGTTCTTGTCCAGAGAATCACGTTGCTAGAGTCGTGGTCCTAGATGACAAGGAGCGGGTGATGTAAGTGTTCGCGATCGTTCCTTGGTTGGGGCGGTGAAAAACTTCGGGGCATGTATCGTTTGAATATTAAAGTTGAATATTAAAATTGAAAACAACAACCTCAACTTATCTACACTTTCTTGCAAGGAGTCCAGGGAGGACGTACTTCAGTCCGACCGAATGAGGTATAGATACCTCTCTGCTTCAAAGATCATGTGCCTCTTCTAAGGAACATGCTGCCAGTTCGTCGAGCAACAATGCAACGAGCTCACTATTGTCGGCCGCACTCCAGAATGTATCCAAGGCAACGACAGTAGACGTTTCCGGGAAGCAGGACAGCGCTAGATCAGGGTCAAGTGCACAGCAGAAGTCGCCAGCTCCAGCGGTGAACAACATTATGCTAATGGAACAAGTTTCGTCGGCATTTGCGCGCACAACACACGCAGAAAAGAACGGCAACACTCTTTTCTTACCCTCAATCTTTTTCGATAGGAATTTAGAAGATTTGAGACACGTATAATGTCACGCATCACATCAAATATACATCTTCAATCTCTAATCAACCCCCGAAGCCAGAAATGCAGATGCCCCCAATTGAGGAGCCAATCTGCCAACCGGTCGTGAACCCGTCGTCTCAGCTCCTGCAATTAGCACGTGCCGCAAAGGAAGAGAAGGAATCTTCATTGCTTATGGATGGATAATGTCACTTGTTGACTTCCAGCAGACTGATCGAAACAAATTTTGTTAAACACCTCCTAGCTAACCCTCTCCTCTCTCTAATCGCAAATTGAACAGTATGGAAAGCGAGGAGACGAAAGATGGTATGGCGGTGACAGGAAACAACCCCTTTATGGAAACTGGTGACGGGACTCCGAAAAGCAAAAAAGAGCCTGTTGGCATCTTGCCGCCACCAGGAAGACCTGCTAAGGTACTACTCGTACTCATGATTAGGGTATCTTCGGTGAAGATTTTGCTCCTCTTGGAATGTAGCAGCTGTTGTATAAGTACTACTGAATGCAGCTAAAAATTGTGGATACGCGATCCCTTTGTTTATTATACTTGCTAACTAGGTCTTCATTCTCTTCAAAGAAAACTCCATCTATGACAAAAAAAAAGGTAATTGCTTCATCCTCCGGAGGTGGCATCTGCGCTGCTGAAGACCCAGAAGTGCAAGAGGAATTGCGAAAGTGGCTCGGTCAGGCTACATTATGATTCGCAACTGAAGATTCCAAGTTTCTTTTCTCAATCATGTACTCCGCAGCTGTCTGTGGGACCAAAACCAAACGGCCCTTTAGAAGGTGACCATGCGTATTATCCTCGATCCGACTCCTCTCTGGAACTGACTTGCTTCTAAGTATTCGAAAACTCAAAATAAGCGAGCTACTGACTGAAATAAGAGAGTCTTGACTACGTTTCTCTCCTTTCAGTATCTCCCTTATTTTCAATAGTTACTCGGTTATTTCAGTTTTTCGAATAAATTCTTCCTCCCTTCTGCCTCGCAGCACCCTCTAATCCCCGCCAATAAGGACGCTCCAAAGGATGCCAATGCAAAAGTAGACCAGGAGCAGCAGGAAGAGAAGGTTAAGCCCGCAGCAGGAGCGGCAGGAACTGGCGGGGCTACAGCAAAACGAGGCTCACCACCAAGAGCGTCCACATCCAGTAGCTGGGGATCAGGTAGTATTATATATCAGTTTGGTTACTGAACACTGTTGCAAAATAGACGATCTATTTAGAAGTCTTCCAAAGATGAACACCAATTCGAATTCTAACTCCACAAGTATAAGTACTCAATCACGAATGTTCTTGGTTTTTCTCAATTCAATCAATCTTATCAACAATAGCAACGACAAGCAAACTCGATCACGAATGTTGATTTTTCTCAATTCAATCTTATCAACAATAGCAACGACAAGCAAGCTCGAGCATACCCCGCAGGATGAAGTAAAGCAGATGGAAGTAGAGGGTACAGAGTAAAGACAGTTCTGAAAAAAAGAGACCATAATGATCCCCTCTTCGTTACCTGGGATGCTATTAAGGTCTTGTTGGTACTATTAGGACTTCTGCTCGACGGACACTACTTGTGCTGCTTGTATACCATTCTACCTGTTCTTGCTGTTTCCTCCGAGGTGAAGGCTTGCTTAATATGCCGTCGCAATCTACCTAGTGCTGAACTTTTTTCTAATTCGATCTAGAAGTGGATGTGTAGAAACCTTAGGTAAGTTCCGATTCATATTTTTCGACGTTGAATGATGAATGATGAGTGTTGTATCTACTGCAATCGCAAGAATTTCATTGGAGGTACTAGAACGAGTATTGTCGCTTTGAGTTGTTGTTGGCTAGCCATTTGGTTGTTAATGTTATCATGTTACTTACTTTTATCAGTTTCCTAGACAAGTTTTTACCTAATTCTATTCAGTGCGATAAAACAAGCTTCAATTTACAAACACAAGTTCGATTTCGGTCTACTTTTGAAATATTGTAGTAAGAAAAGTAAGATGTACAAGATGAGGATATTTTTTGGTTTAGAGGCCCCCGGCGATAACTCTATCAGGAGCAGGGCCTCATGTTGTGATCTAAATTGTTGATATCTAGTGAAAAGACAGATACAATTATTCATCTTCATCATTTTTAAACTTATGCTGTAAAAAATCGTGTTAGTCGTGTTGGGTAGAAAAAAGCAGCAACTATGTGAGCATTGTGAGCATTATGATTTCGTTTTCGATCTATTTAGCATGTAAAATTTTGTCTTGATTTGATGTTCCTACTACCGCAGTAGCTTGAAAAGAATCCTTGAATAGTTTTGTTAGATTTTTATGAATTTGTTATCACACATCGTTTCGATTTGTTCGTGGTCAACAATATTTATATATTGCTCAATTTCACTACATTTCAGCACGACATTATTACTTGTTTTTCGCACTAGTATTATTTGAACTTCTTTTTGTTTCAGTTTTTTTCAATCATTGTTATTTTCAGTCAGAGGGTTATCTTATGAATCTAGAAATCCAATGCGGAAAACTAATGATCACGACTAGAATTTAGAGCAAAATCGTCATTGGATGAAGGGATTCAACATGTCTGAGCATTCAGTTGAGGAGGAGGCGAGTCAAATCCTTGCTGCTGGTGCGTGCACTCGACAAGAGTTAAAGTTGTACTGCAAGGTAAAAGTAGGCTCTTCTTAATTCAAACAAAGCACTATCTAAACTATCAAAGGTGGTTTGATGAGGTTCTTTTTCTTGTTGTGATGAAAAAGCGTCCAAGACGTCTTAAGAGGCGTACAGGAAGACTCCTTCTAAAATTTGGTGTTAGAGTTGAAAGGCAGTCTAAATCTCAAATACAGTATTTTTTCTTACAACTACAACATCCCATCTACTGAATTCATTGTGAAAAATTTGATTTGCATTGAATCTTCAATTGGTTTCTCATTGTGTTGAATTTCTTGTCAAAATAATTTTGATTGCTTGAGCACCTCAGGATATTCTCACGTTCCTCATAAAATTAGCAATGCATCGGAATCTGCATTGCTAATGGAAAATCTAGGGAGCGAGGTATAGAAGGAAGATAATGAATTGAATTTAACATTTTGTTTGAGATTCATCGACGATTGTGTACTAGATGTTGACTACTAGTGTTTTCCTGTTTCGAGGACATTCATAGTTGGTGACCACAGAAGATTGGATCCGTTTTGAAGGCAAGAAGACCTCTACTTTGTTGACAAGAATTTTTCTGAACAGTTTTTTCATGAAAGAATTTGGATGAAAAACGAAACGCAACCAACGTCCGTGACCTCGAGGTGTGAGGACGCGCGGAATTGGCAAAATCTCTCAGTGTGTGGGAAAAGTCTCTCAGTGTTCTTGTCCAGCTTTCCGAGTCCGAAATGCCATTTGTGTTGGGTACAAGGCACGGAAGCAACTTTGTACAGCAATACGGTAGTGATGATCTTGAACGAGGACCCGCCCCCGCTCGATGTGTAAAGGAATGTGGGCTTCTACTAGTATGTCATGCTCATGAAAAAGACATCTACTAACACTATGATCCTCTGAGGACGTCTTCATGGAGGAACCGAAGAGTTTTGCTTGTCCTTGAAGAATCTCAACTCTACACATTTGTTGAGCGAGGGCTAGAGAGGAACGACTCGTTTCATCCTTTTTCCAACTCATCGTCGTCTCAGAAACAAATCAATCATAGTCAGGGAACAAATCTTAGAGTACTAGCAGCGAACTTTTGCTAATCACAGTCACTTCTAGGATGAGTCCTTGTCTCTTTTGTGTCTACATAACTTTATTACAGCGAATTGATCTAATTAAGTCCAGATCATTTGTTTCTCTCACAAGTTCATTGATTGATAGCAGGTAATATGATTGCTCATTTTCCAACTTTCTTAGCAGCGCAACTATTATTCATTAATATTTTAGAGCTTTTCGCTCCTCTTCAATCATGCGGTAGAGGCGTTCGCTTGCTGTTCTCGTTATAACAACAAGAAGATCAGAAAAGATGGTTGCAGTCCGTGGCTTCGATGACTTGCAATATCGTAGCTCGTCTTCGGATGAGGACGATGAGGAGATGGGGGATGGACGCCAGGTTACGGGATCACAGCCCCTGGGTGGAGTAGCTAGAGTAGGTGGAGGAACGGAAAGAGGAAGGAGTAGAGAAGTAGAAATGGAGGTAGAAGAAGAAGCCGAGGGGGGGCGTCTAGACGAAGACAATGAGGCACCCTCAACAAACACGAAGATGCCTCTGCCGAATGGTGAAGGTCGTGGTGAGCATGACGCGTCGACAGCCCCCTTATTTAAGGTCTGGTTTGGATACTACACGATTGAAGTATTGTTATTCTAAGCACGTGATCACTGGCAGCTAGTATTATCTACAGGTTTATTTCAGCTTGAAAATATAGATCTATGTACTTATAAATATTGATGGTAAAAATCGATCCCTAGTACTCTTGTTTCTAATCTACCTGACGATGAAGAGCCCAGCGGCTACTCATTGGAGGCTTCCTCCACTTCCGACGACGATAAATCCTTGACAAGGGATGATGACTCAGAGGAGATCGACGATTTATTGGAAGAATTCGCGGACTCTGATGCCGACTATTCTTCGTCCTCCTCCGATGGCGATGATGAAGATCAGTGGGGCCACGGTCAATTACCGATCACCCAACAAGAACATAAAGGTCGAGACCGATTGATAGCGATTGTTCATAGATCGATTTTGACGAAAGTCCTAGAGCCTGGAACCTTGGATATAAAGCGCATTATCCGGAAAACATTGGAGCAAGCAGGCGTCGACATTCGCCAGGATTCAGTGGATTCGCCTAAAGCAAGTAAGAATGCTGATTTCTACTCATAGAGATTTACTCATATTACTTTTTGGAAAGCACAACAAACTAACATAGATTCATCGAAGCTAAAACGCAAGAACAAGGAGCATTGATAGGACACTGCATTGATCTTTTCACCTCTAACAATAATGATACAGAATGATAAGAGGGTATTTCAGCTCATCTCTAACAAAGAAACGACCGCCGCAACCGATGCAAGTGGAACTAGTGCGGTTGGTGGTGAAGAGCAGTTACCTATTGTGTCTGCTGTGCAAAATAACAGCAGCGTTGGCGGTCCAGAGGGTGTTGGAGCAGCTACCGAGGACTCTTCTAGTACTAAAGCGACAACGAACAGCAGCACGACCACAGGCGTTTTTGAATCGCGGTATCAGCTGTTTTCCACTGGGAATGCAACTACTTCGCGTACTAATGCTGTCGTTAGCGGCAAGGGGGGCAAGAAAAAGGAAAAGCCTGCCCTTTTGAATTCTGCGAGTCTTCGCGCAATGTTAGGGCTGAGTGGGTACAGTACGAGTACCAGTGTGACGTCCTCTACGGCGGATACCCTCACAGTTGCTGGTAAAGAAGCGAGTCCGAAAGTTATGGATACAACACTTTGTACTTGGAAGAGCAAGTAGACTTTTTTAAACATGATCGCGACTTGTCACCATACTACTTGGATGTAGCAATTATTAGCTCCTAGTACAATTTGGAGTACGTCTTTGACCCCCACCCCCACCCCCTCGTCATCCCCATCATGTTTTGCGATACCCCTTCCCTCCTTATAACCAAGAAAGACGGAAAAGAGGCAAAGGAAAGCACCAGAAGGGTTCGGGAGAGCCCACGTCCTTCGCGGGCCCGCAGTGTGGCACGCAGTGTGGCACGCAGTGTAGCCCGACGTAGTTCAGCGCGTAGTGCAGCACGCAGTGCAGCGCGTAGTTCAGCACGCAGTAGAGCTCGCAGTGCAGCACGCAGTGCAGCGCGTAGTGCAACACGTAGTGCAGCACGCAGTGCAGCACGCAGTGCAGCACGCAGTGCAGCACGCAGTGCAGCGCGTAGTGCAACACGTAGTGCAGCACGCAGTGCAGCACGCAGTGTAGCTAGAAGCGCCGCAGCTCGTGCTAAGAGAACAAAGGCTTCGGAAACGGAAAGTCAAAAAAAAGTCGTGCTCAAAGGGCGAAGAAGCGAAGACCCCAGCAGGGGTGCTGATTCTCCGAGAAGAACGGAAAATAGAGGTTGTGAGGATCCTGGTGGCTTGGCGACAGGAAGTGCGGCTACGAGTGGTGCGCAGCAGGACAAAGAAACAACTGGGACGACTACGGAACACGGTGATAAAAATCCGCGACAGCTGACCCCAGAAACCGGAGATCAAAGCAGGGCTGCGGAAGGTCTAGCGCATGGGACGAACGTAGGAGAAATCATCACTTCGTCGGATGTTGGAGTACCTGTCGATCGTGACGATATTTTGGCTAGATTGCTGGTTGATTTGGATTTCACGGACGAAAGCCGAAATTTCGCACGCCACTCCAGTTGGTTGCTCAAAAAAGTCTCAGCCGCGGTTTCCGTCCTCATTATGTGAGCCGGCTTTCATTCTTAAAGAGCCCGACAACTTGTTTCATGCTTAAAGACTTCTTGCGTTTTACACGAAGTTGTTGTTGTTGAGATCGCTGGAGCTGCTGGGTAGTTAGTCAAAAAAGCTGCTGGGGACAGGGAGGACCTTGTAAGGCAAGGGGAGCCAGCGCGCGTCCGGTTTTGAAAGCGACGTGTCCGCGGTGTCTCTACTGTTCGCGTTGTCTTAGTTAAACACTTGATTAGAAATGCTGCGGGGGTTGGTTAAATGGGTTAAAGGAGACGCGCATAAAAGGGCGGGTGTGGTCCCACGAAAAAGAGCCCCCCAATTGGTTTTTCATTACTTATACCTTGAAAGAAGCTGAAAGAATGGAGACTTTCGTTATTAAACCACAACAAAAATGTGTTCGGAAATTCAGAATCAGGAGCTAGCATTTTGTACTTTACCTTCTCCGTCTCTCCCAGAAGGAGCCCTCGTTCACAACTCGCGAAGTGGTACTGGCGGATTGCCATCATACGTGCTACGCTTTGCCCGTGTCGCTGAACTTGGAGAACTGCGGTTTGACTGCCTCTGCCTGTCGGGAGATTTTTGTGGACGCTTTATCGCAGTGGCGGGTGCAGTTGGTGGCAGTGAGCGTGGCCGGAAACGATCTGACGGACGCGGGGTTGGGCTTCGTAGTGAAATATGTGCAGCAAGCGGTCTTTCCACCTCTGAAGCTGGATATGACGAATAATCGCGGGAGTCTGGCAACGTTGACGTACCTTTTGGGTGTATGCTCGATGCATCCACAACTCCCATTTCCATGGAAGAAACGTGTGGGAAGGGAGAGCAGCAACGGGGCCTCAGAGATAATTGGTAGTTGTACAACAGGGATTTGCCTCAGAGATAATTCGAAATCTGTAGGAGGAAGAGACTCTTCTGAGAGTATACAGGTTGATGAGCAGAATGATGAGGGTGCTGAGGCATGTGGTGACATTGACCCAGAACATGAAATGGGAGGCGATCACACTGGGGAGGAAGCGAGTGCCGATGACAAAATAGAGGCACCTGGGTCGGGAGAGCAGGAAAGCGCGAGTGGTCAAGACTCCCGTTTCTCTTATACTGAGAACAGTGAAAACAAGACGCTGAGTAGAGCAATCATGGTGAAGGCGGGACCGCCTAAAAAGCTGAAAAAGCTCACTTCCTTGAGGGCAAAAGCCAAAGCGCAGCCTAAAAGTGTGGTACTAAAACCTGGACCAAGGAGCTCCGCAGCAAACGGCAAGCCCCTAGCCAAGGCGGCGGTACTCAAAATGCGAGCCTCGACGGTAATCTCCCTGAAGGAAGCTCCTTCTGCGGCATCACCATCAGAAAAAGACGCCCTAAGCGGTGCGCGGGGAACGACCACGACAAAGAAAATCCAACGACTTTCTCGATCGACCAGATTATCAAAGCTATGCGAAAAAGAAGCACGGCCAACGACTACCACTTCTACAGGCGACAATAAAATGGCCGAAACTTCTGCTGGTGGTGAGATCTCTCCTAATAGCAAAGCAGTACTAGTACAACAGCAGCTCTCATCTACCCTCGCCACCATTTTTTCCGAAGAGGATTCCAGCAACTCGGATGAGGAAGAAGAAGAAGAACATCAAGCCTCCCTTCAGGAAAAAACACCAGGGGGAAGACCAAAGATCACGCTGAAAAAACGAGAGGACGTAATTAGAAGTGATGAGCGTGGTCTCGATGAGCGGAAAAGATCGAGTACTACTAGAGCACCTAAAAACAAGACGCCGAAGAGAGACGATATGATCGGCAGTACATCCTCTACATCGAAGCTGAAACTAGTCTGGCTGCCAATGGATGTGCGATTTTCCGGGAACAGCAACGTGCATAGCACTGCGGCCTTCGTATGTGATGTAGTGGCGTTGAAGCCTGGTCCTAGTGAGGTCTACGCTGCCTGCCTAGACGATCTGGTCCTACGCCGATCGCCAAATACATGCACCGCGGATGTGTGCGAACAGGTGATAAAACACATCATTTCTGAAGACGATGTTGACATTCCTGCTGGCGAGGGTGACGACGAGCAGATGAAGGGAGCGACGAACAGTACTTATTTACCTTCTTCTCCTATTTAAACTTTATAAACCTGAAGATCATGTTCATGATGATAGTACTTGCTGTCCATTTTTTGAACTACATATTTGAACTGCTTATTCACTTCTTTGAAAATAACTGCGTGAAACCGTCTTGATTATGATTTCACTTCTATGCCCAAAGGTGAGACTCCTTTGTGGGCACAGCGAGCGCAGAGACTCGAACAACGCGTGCGGACGGAGCTGGGCGATGCTGCAGCGACGCTCTGTCGGAAATTGATGGCCTCAAATATCTGCCATACCCGCTTGCCAGTGGCGGCTACAGCAGACAGCACGCGCCTTCGAATCTCACAGCTGCGCGCGGACGTCGCTCGTTTGTGCGAGAATCAAGGGTTTCAGCTAAAAGAGTTCGCTCGCAGACTGAATATCTGTTTGTGCAATTGCTTGCATGTTGACGGTGATGGCCATGAAATAGAAGTGGATGCTGGTGGAAATGAGTTCGATCAGTTTTATTACACCAAGATTGAGAACTGGTTGAAGGAGAATGGCAGTTCCAATGCGACTCTCGATGAACAGAAACGGTGGAAACCGAATGTCCCTATACACCTGGACAACCCGTTTCGCCGAGGTTCCGAAGAAAGTCGCGTTTTTCATCTTTTGTTATGGTCGGTTGTAGAGACGTTTTGAAATTTACATTTAGTTGACACAATAACTGGTGTCAAATATTATAATTATAGAGGGGGGACTGACTTAGACTTGCTCACAGGGAAATTCCTTGTCCGAGTAGAAGTCAGGAAACGCAGGCAAAGGAACTTATCTCTTCTAATCTTTGTGCGGCAGATGCGACCGCAGCGGTATTTCTCCAACTTCGTGCGCGGACCGGACGCTGCTTCCTTCTCTTTTTTGGGAAGATACGAGGGTGCTGCGATGCTTGAGGATTTATCTTTGTCAACCTCCTTTTCGTTACAACTCCTAGATGAAAGTGGAACATCTTCACCTTCTAGCGCGAATAAGCCGGCATCTTTAACCTTAACAGCAGTAGGAAAGGCGGCAGAGCTTCTGGACATAGTTGCAGCAGAGGAAAAAGATCGCAAAGCCGAGAGTCTCTTCCAGTATGGGAAGAATACATCGTCTCACAAGGCAAAGCCACCTTCGTCTCTTTTCCGGTCAGATGGTAGAATAAGACCAGAGTTTTTCGGTTGGTGGCAACAGCGAGAACTGGTGCCTACTGCAGATTGTCCTATGGCCGTGTCCGTTACGGAAACGCTTCCCGCTGTGCCTGCCACATACAATACTGAGCATACGATTTTTGTGCATGACGTTGAAAACCCAGAGAAGTCTGTACCACCGGGTGGAAATCAACAAGGAGGCTCTTCTTCTTGCAATTCGATCTTGTCGTTTGAGAGGTTACTTTTCCAAGAAAAACAGGGGATACGATTGCGACCGCAGAGCAATGAGCCTTTGACTGAGCATTTTGCCAAGCTTAACGGGTTTGCGACTGAAAACCTGGAAATTTTACGTCGTTTCTTCCGCTCCGTCGACCATGTTAACGGTGTGTCGTCAGCCGCGAGTGGAGAGCAGTGGCATGCCACGTCGATCCCAGGTAGCGTACCGGAGAGCACCCTGTACTGCCAGGCTCCGCAGCATTGGCAACAGATGGCGAACGTCTTTCACTGGACAGTGCAGCGCTATATTTCCCAAGACTTGCTGACTAAGCCTTTGCAGCAGATCTTCTGGCTGTTTCTCTACCGCTACATACTGAAGGACTTTGACTCGTGGATGAACACAGTGGTGATTGACCCGGAGTTACTTCAGGGTTACGTTTGGGAAAAGGACGAGGGAGACGGATTAGCAGACTTCTCTGTTGAAGAGGAAGAAGATGAGGACCCACTAGGATCATCTCTACGCCGTAATCAGACACGTTTTCTGCAAATGAGTAGTACATCGGCTACTGGTGCTGGAAAAACATCCACGAGTAATGAAAAAGCCAAAAGTCACAGTCACAAAATCCTCGAGCGTTTTCACAAGTTGTTGGATCGCATTCCCAGTGAGAAATTGCAGCGTCCGCATCCAGAAATCCGACGTCGTGGAGGCATGCAACGCGTGCTGAATTCTTCAGTCAACGATAATACTAGTGGCGTCCTTGTGCGTCGCCTTTTTCCTGCCGGTTTCTTGGACGAGTTTCTTGCAATGTTGAACGAAGATGGTGGAGCAGGAGGGACCAACTACGAGGAAGATAATGGCAGTTCGACTCATTCGGAAGTGGATGTCCTACAAGAGAAGTCATCCACGACCCTGCAGCTTGTGGAAGCAAGAACTCCTTCCAGCTCTAGAAGGATGAAGAAAAAATTAGACATGAGAGCCCAACGTGCTTACGAGGGATATTTCATCGCGGAGCCGGATGGTGCTTACTTGCACGACTTAGCCAGGGACTTCGAATGTGAGTTCGAAGAAGCGTTCCTGGAAAAAGATGAGCAGGGTACGCACACTTTTGGACAACCCCTCAACATGGAATCAGTGCACCAAGCCCACGTGGACGACCTAGTCTCTTTAGCTGCTGTCCAGAACGAGAAAACCCTACTCCAACAGAAACGGGCACAGCTGTTTTCTGCTTTAGAATCAGAAGAGAAAAAATTAGAGAAAGCACGCGAAGAGCTTCTCTGTGTGGAAGAAACGGTGATGCATGCTGCGGCGGTGGTGGATAAGTGTCAGAATAATGAAGAAGAAGACGAGACTGGCATCGAAGAATCTTACTACAACAGCAATTACAACTACAGTGGTGAGTCGCAGTCAGTGCTTGTGCAGTCTTTCTTCCGCAAGTGTCCACGGTCTCGCGGCCACCAGGGAACTGGTAATGGTGCAGCAGACAAGACACAGTGGTCGCCGGAATCCATAGCAGCAGCTGCAGACTGCAAAAAACGAATACTGACACTGCTCAATCATGTAGTCACGATGAGCAATGAATCAGGTGGGACAATCGAGGTGGGTCCTAGAAGTAGATGCGCCATCCACCAGCAGGCGATTGCTCTTGTAGGGAAGTTGCACGTGCCAGTGTCGCCAAGATTGTGGGCGATAATCAACAGTGGCCGAGAAAAGCGTGTGACCGAACAACTTCAACGCCTAAGCACTAGTAGAGCAGACGACTTGGATGAGGTTTACCACCTAGCTCGTAACGAATTCCTCGATTTCTTAGAAGCCCATGACTGGGGAACGAGAAGTGGGCTCGCAACAAGTTGCGTCACACCGCAAAGCACATCTGAAAAGCACCCTTCTAGTCAAGGCGGTCCCTCTACAATGCCGGACAACACTCTGCATCCGCGACAAGAGAGGCTACTGCACTGCTTTGTCGGGTTACTCTTGCCACAGCTGAGATTAGCGGATCAGTTGAACATGCATGCGTTGAACGTGGGCCGGGAAAGGCAGACGTTGGTTGCGTTGTTGGTGTTGTTGAAATTGCAGTCAACTAAGTGGATCCATTGTGAAATGACGGCAGAGAAAGACTTTCGAAAGCAGGCCTTGGAAGACGAACAAGCGAAAGCTGCTAACAACACAGATGATGCTGATATTAAGGCCTCTTGGGTTAGACATAGTGGGAAACAGTACGGGCGATTCCTGAACAAGTTTATGCAGCTGGTTGTGTCTGAGGAGCATGGGTGGATGGCCAAGTCTCATAGCAGGAGCAACTCTCACAGTAGCACAGGAAGCGGGCGTTCGCGAGGTATTCTGGTGCAAGGCTCAGCTGCGAGTAAGAAGGCACATGCCAAAAAAGAGGAAGAAGCAGCGCAAAACATGACTGACAATCGGCTTTTCGCAGATATCATTCGCTCTTTGCGACAAGCGCTGCAGAAGCACGGCGCGAAGCCGTTGAATGACAAGGATTTAGCGACGAAGCTACTGAAGGTGGACATTGCATCTTTCGCGAAGGAGTGCGTAGTTTGGAGTCGGGAAAATGAGACCTTGCTTTCCAGTGGCAGCAGTAGAGCGGGCGACGAACGAATCAGAACACCCATTTTGTCAAGTGAGGAAACGAAAGCCCTCCTGTCCACGTTGGTATCGGATCTGACATTACCTTGGCTACCAGCGTGCAGTGCCATGCGAGAGGCGATTCCAGAGACTGAGTTGTGCGACAATGTCACGCTTTTTATCTCCTCACTTGAAACGAATAAACCTGGGGATCTGGCAAGAGAGTCGCCAACTAGGGCATTTGGTCGTACTGGTTCTTCGGGAGTTCTTCATAGTGGTAACAGTGGTAACCAGCTGCACAATGGGCAAGAACCGATAGTCGATCTAGGTCTGCTGGACGCGCAACATACCAGAGCTGTTTTGCAAGAGGAGGACACTTCGGCTTTCCTGGCCAAGATGGAGCAATTGCACATCGATAAGCTCTACGTTGAAGAACTTCAGACTATGCGTCGCCGTGTTGAGAAGGTCGAAAAACAAGTCGAAGATGCCAAAACAGGCTATTTTCAGAAAGAACTGTCAAGATTGGACACGAAAATCGCTTACCTAGAACGAGTTATGGCCTTAGCCGCGGGTTCCGAGTATTTAAGGGGTCAGCCTGGTACGTACGAGTTTGCCTTGCGGTTTCTACTGCGTCCGCGCGACGTTTGTGATCCTAGGAGATGGGAAAAGATTCAGCAGAACAAGATCGTGTTGAATGCCATTGCAGCCGTTGGGGCCGATCGGGAGTTGTGCTTGACCTTCGAGAACATCATCGTACCAGCTGCACTGGCCGAAGACCAGCACACGCGAGTTTCTACATCGGGACATGCTGAAGGAGATGCTACCTGGCCTTATACTCCTATCGAGTTCGAGGGCGGTAATGTTGAGCAGAAAGCAGTCGTAGATAGCGACAATCAGCGCGTAGTTGAGTTCCTGAAAGCAGAAGGAATCCTTGTGCAGGGGACGGAAGATGCTGTGGAAGTTGAATCGCGCTCAGAGCAGTCATGTGCCGAATTTCTGAAGACTCCCCTTGACGCCTTTTGTCAAGCAGAAGCGCTCTCACCCGAAGCGAAGACCGTTGCTTTGCGTGTGCAACGCGTGCTAGATACGTTTCTAAGTGTCTATGGCTTATCAAAGAATCTACTGTCCAGCCTAAGCCCCTTACTCAACTACGAGCCGCGTGCGGCCGCTCTGCTGTCCTTCTGCAAATTTGTGCGCGGGCTGGAAGAACGCGTCATTCTAGACTGGATTACGCTGTTTTCGAGTGCGTTTGAAGCGCGTCGTCTAAAGTTTTCCTCGCCAGCTGGGACCTTTTTGTTCGGAGAACATGAAGAAGGACACGAGCCAGAAGACTTTGGGGAATTTGGGGAACAACAAGAACAAGATGATATAGTTGCCGATCCTTCATCTTTTCTGGATCCGAATCTTGCACTCTACTTAGCCCCCACAAGAACTGAGAGTAAAACTTCTACGAGAGGAGCAGTACCAGGAGAAGCAGCACGAGGAGGCCGAGAGGGGCTACAACAGGAACATCAGCATGACTCTTCAAAAAGGAAGCTGCAGGTGCTAAAGAAAACACAAATTTTGGCAGTCAAGGTGCGTATGCAACGGGAAAGTCTGAAAAACGCAGAAGCAGCTGAAGCACAACTTTTTGCAGCGCTGCTGTTAGTGCAGCACTCCAGGGGAATGACAAGGTCTAAGCCTGGTAAATATCCTTCTAATGACGTTAGCGCTACTCCTCTACGATCAGGCACTCCACCCGTGAACAACGTTGACAGATTCAAGGGTCCGTTTGCTACTCCGGGTCTTCATGAAGAAAGCAGCACGAATGAACGAACAGGAGCAGTGACAACTCCCTCGTCTGAAAAGAGAACGACCGGACCAAGGAAAGCACCAGCACCAGCAACTACGACTTTCAAAAGAGAGCAGGTGGAGCAGTTGTTGGACCGGTTTTTTGCGTTGGACTTTCTTGGTTGTGAAATACTACCTCACGAAGGATTTAGTTCTGAGCAGCTCCTTGCGACGCCGTTCGCAGTGCGGACTCGATGGCACAAGGTGCTGGATGAGAGGTTGCTGACCGAGGACGGCTTAGAATATCTCAAAAGGGCGATTCTAAAAGCAAGAGGCTTGCTGGAAGAGGACGACGAAGCGGCGAAGAGCAGTTGTGTGGGAGAAGCAACTACAGGAAACAAGAACACCTGCGAATCCGACTCGACATCAAGGGTGGACAACTACCGCAGCATCAAGGTGGCTGAGATTTGTAGTCTTCTGCTTGACGATCGAGGCGACATTTTTCGAACAAAGACTCAAACATGCTCGTCAAAAGATGTGAACTATGCGAAGATCAACCACTCAAAAAAAAAACAGACCCAGGAGGAACTGTTCGCGCTTGACGATTTTTTGTTTTCGTTAAGGCTACCGCTGGCGCATGTCCTTAATACGACCTTGATCCTTGGCTTCTTTTCCAAGGGGAAAAAGGGCTTAGGGATGGGCTCAAGGATGCGCCGTGGAGGTAGCTCTAAGTTCGACAACGTGTTCCACATCGATTTTCGGCGATGAAATTCCAGATCTGTCTGGTCTCGAAGTAGGAGGACCCTCAGACAAAGAACAGATGCTGACGAGTACGCAGTGTGAAAAATTAGCAGCGAGACGCAGTGTGATTATTCCTTGGTTAACGGGACTGGTGAACCATTTGGCGTGCGAAAAGAGTCAGCTTTTTCAAGATAATAATCAAGAATTGTTGGATTTCTTGATTGAGCAGCAGATGACCCTGGCATTCGCATTTTCTCAGAAAGAGAAAATTCTGCTGGATTTATGAAGGAAGTTCACTTCTAGCTCAATTCTGCTGGAGCTCACTTCTACTTCTAGGCTGTTGGATGTTGCTTACAGGGTTATTGTTCACTTCTACTTCTAGGCTGTTGGACGTTGTTTATAGAAGAAGTCGACGTTGATGTTGAAGATTTGCATTTTTATCAGTCTCTACTTCACGGGGTCGCAAGGCATCTTTCTATAATTCTAACTAAGAAAGAACCATTTGTTCTTGCAGCTGTTCATTTTCGTCAGTGAGCAGCGATAAGGATAATGCATAAAGCCCTTCAAGATCTCTAGAACTGCGTCGTCGATTGCAATCCTCTATTATGCATAAAGCTCTACTTCATCAAGATCTCAAAGACAGTTACTCGTCATATCCTCTCTAATGAAGCATGTGGACTTTACGGAACTCTTCGTCGTCGCCGATAAGCTAGAAGATGGGGACGATAGCGATGTGCGGGAGAAAGACGACCCGACGGAGTCGGAGGAAAAGCTACGAGATGTTGAGGTCGAAGTTAACAAAATAATAGAGAACGATGGCGATGTGCGGGAACGAAAAGAGACACCTCCTCGGCTAGCATCTTCCTCATCAAAGGAGGCTCCGACGTCCGCTGTTCTCGAAGCAGTGACGCCTGAGGCAGCGCGCGAGATGGTGTTGCTTTACAAAGCGTTCACTTTAGAGCGAATTGACTGGCTTCTCGTGAGTGAGGAAGAGAAGCTGGAAATGAAGCAGTTCGTTGTCGATTTAAACTGGAAACGGCTTAATGTTGACATCAATGGCCTCCTGCAGCCAAAGGAACTTCTACAAGGGGAGTTACGTTTTTGGGCGTTAGCTTGCACGCAGGTAGTGGAGTACTCTTTTGCGCCGTGGGATCGACAAGCACCGCGTTCTTTTCGGCGTCCGTATTCCTTGCACCCAGACGGGCAAACCTGTCGTCGCGGCGTACCCGAGAAAGCAGTTTGTCGGTTTATAGACCTAGCCGGCCGCCGTGATGCTCTGGGGTATCGCGAATTCGTCCGCGCAGACTGCATTGTCGCTAATCGGGACTTCAAAGTGGCGAGGGGCGCATTGAAGGGCGTGGTCAAAGATATCAACAAGGTAGAGCAAGGAAAGCAGAAAGACGATGACGAGAAAAGTAAGGAAGGAAAACGAAAAGCCTCTGCCACTCAACATGGGGGAACCAATGATAACGCAGTTACTCCTTCAACTACAAACTCTTGTAGTATGTATGAGATCGAAGACGGAAGCGTAGGTGAGGTACTCAGTGTGCGCTGCAGGGTGGAGGAGTATTTGGTCGAATTTGCGGCCAAACAAGCTTGGCTTTGGGTGAAGCCTGCTGACCTTGACTTCCAGCGGATGATACAATTAAGGATGTCACTGTAGTACTGTTCTAACACTTCTTCTTCTCTCACGCTTAAGACATTGTTTGTTGTGACAGAACTAAACTGTTATCTCGTATGGTGCAGACGCTGTGTAGCTGTAGCCTCGTCCACATGCACTGTATCCGTTACCTAACCTACTTCCTCTAACCTATCATGCTCCAGAACTACACGGAGGTGAAAAAAAGCCAGCCAGGGATCCCACACTCAGGACTGTTTCGGCTGGCAGCGTGACGAGCACTACGAGCGTGGATGCTAGCACTGCGCGCGATCTCTTTCTGGGCAATAGTGAGATTGCAGTTGGAGTCACAGTTTCCGTCAAGAGGGCTTTACAGTGCAAAGGGTGGCAAGCACAGTATGGAGGTGGTGGGGAAATCGATACTGAATGTACTATTGAAACTACCGGGAGGGATGCTGGAGCTGGGAACATTAAGGCTACCGCTCACGCATCCCAAGCACAATGATCCTACTTGGCGCCTTTTTTAGTGGGGAAAAGGTCCCAGGGATGCCGTTTTGGAGATGTGTTGACGCGGTAGCTCTAACAGCAGAGTGCAACTTCTTGAAGCAGGTCATTCCAGTAGGCGCAAGACAGATGGCGGTGGTGATAGTACGACGTCACGCCACAGTAGTAGATCACTAGCAGGACTAAAAGGCACTACAGCAAATACCTCAGGAGATTTTTTCCCCCCACCAACACGAGCCCGAGGACAGGGGGACGAGAAAACGCCGAGAATAGGTAGCCGGCAGGGTTCTGCGCCACTCAATGAGTGGATCGGAGCTGGACCAAATGCGTTTTCGTCTCCGGATGAGACACCGAAAACACTGAAACGCGTAGGAGGCGGAAGCCAAGGGGGTTCGGGAGGAGCAAAGCGGACGAAAGTTAAGTTTGAAGAACATCTTGTTTTGATGGATAACGATAAGATTCATTATCGCATCATATTGGGATTTCTTATAGCTTCTAAGTAAGTAGAAGGACAATATCGATACAAACATCTTCGCTAATACATTCGGACAACAGGAGTTCGACGAGGACAATTTCGATGAGATACTTTTACCGGAAATCAAGCGGAAATCCCCAAAACGTAAGAAGCTGCCCACCGCCTTCGTCGACTACGCTGACGCCTATGAAACAAAAGGGGCTGGTGATTCCGGAGAAGCGGGCTCTTCGAGTCCTCAATCGGGCTTGTTCGCTTCCTCATCCGGTCCAAGGCGGTCGCGAGAAATCCCCTTCACTGACTACTGCGGAGCAAACCATGAGGAGTTAATGCGCAAGTTAGTCGACTCCAAAGCGATCGAGACCGTGGACAATTTTTCTCTTCCTGAGGGCACTCAAGTGAAGATTGTCCGGAAGCGAATAAAGCCAGTAACGCTCGACGTTGTGGAGGAGGATGGCGTCAATGGTCTACATATTATAACTTTAGAACTTATTTATTCCCCAACCTCCTAACACCTTCTACTCGTTCTTAACCAAACTTTTTAGTGCAGGGGTTAGTTTACTAAGCGACCTACAATCTAGACCTCCCTTCATCATTATTTATGCTCACCGTTCGTAGTTGTCTGCTATTTGATTCAGTACTGCAATTGTCATTTCGTTTTACCCGAAGATACTTCTGAAGTTCATCATCATTCACGATGGAAGGGAGAAGATTACATTCTTCCTACAAATAAATTATGTCCAGGTATCAGCACTGCTCGAGCTGTGAAGAAGATGCGTGAGCGTGAGGTTGGATGGATGGATCCTATTCTCGAGGATACGTTTGGCAGTTCAGGCAGCTCTCGCTCTGAACGCGTACTCCTGGTGAAATTCAACATGCTGAAGAAATCTTCTGTTCCGGTGCCGTCGTCAAATGGCGATAGTAAGAATTCAGACGATACAAGTAGTAATGCAGCACCAGTACTAGTAGATGCTTCTGGGGACATCACGGCTTCTTCTGGCAGAGTAGAACAAACAGCCAAGCTGGAGAGTACGTTTTTCTCGTCGTTTGGGAACAAAGTCCTTTTCGGTATTAATGAGGGTGAATACGCGCATGACGACTCGCCATGGCTTGATCCTTCTTTGCGTCGCGTCTTAACTCCGGATGCTGACGTGTTGCGAAAAGCCGGAGTCAAAGCTGGTGGTCCTAGTATGTTGTTGGCACTGCGAACATCAAATTCGCGTAGAGTTCTTTCTGATACACAAGGTACAACAGCACTTGCGCTCATGGATGGAGAGGAGCAAGACCACAGTGACACTGAATCATGCGACGACAGAGCAGACGGGGATGAAATGGAACGCCAGAATACCTCTTCTTCCTTCTGTTCTGGCGGATTTTCAACCGAGAAAGACCGAGCGCTAGCGCTATTTGTGCTCTTCTTGGATTCGTTCGCGGATCAAGTGGACTGGAAGTTGGCTCACCGTTCTCCAGAAAAGTTCTATGAACAAGTACTAGACAGTGTTTCTTCTCCTGCAGAGGGCGATGACGACAACGGCAAGGACAGGGTAGACACCTTGATTCATAGGGCTAGGGCTATGAGCCCGGATGGCATCGGCAAGAAGAGTGGCCTTTCCCGCAATGGGTTCCTCAAGATTGTGTCAGAACTCATTGCTGGCCGAGTAGAAGTCGAGAACGCGTTTAGGAGGAGAGAGGTTCTAGGAGGAGAGGTTGAGGCAAGTGAGCAAGACGAACCAGACTCCTTCGAGGAGATGCTCTATGGCCTCCGTACTACCCTTACAGACCGGATGAACGCCGCTTACGCTTTCAGCGTTTCATCTTCCAGTAAGAGTGGTGAGCTTGGAGGTGCGCGTGGAGGTGCTGCGGGTGCGGGCGTGGGGAAAAAGAAGCAGCTCTGCCTCACACCGGCAATGGTCAAGACAGCTGAAAGTTTGGGCCATTTTGATACAAATTTGGCCCGAGTGGAGAAAATGAGCTGGGACGATATGCTGTTGCTTATCGAGGAATACTCAGCACCTTCGGGCAGTGGGGCTAGTGGGGGTTCTGGTGGAAATAATGCAAATAAAGCTGGTGGAAATTATGCTAGTACACTGGCTACAACTGCTTCATTTCTGAAGAAAGGATGCCTGTTTTCGCAGTTACTCGTTGATGACGTCAAGGAACAACCTGATAGCCCCGCATCAGCACAGGTCGCGACTAGAATTGGGACCGAGAAGGAGATGGCCAAGCTTCAAGAACGTGAAAGCAATTGCTCTGCGAAGAGGCGTTCGTCTTCGAAGCCGATGAATAACGATCAATCAGCGTCTAAAACCGACTGCCGTCAAAAAGTCAATTCTTCAACAGCTGTAGCCTCCTCTTCCGAGAGCGTTCTTCCTGCCGCAGAGGACAAAAGCGATGAACAACGAAGAGACCTAGCGCGTTTTGAGCTGTGGAATTCCAAGGACCAAGACCTTCATGCTTTGGCGCAACGTACGCAGGGCTTCTATCTGTACAGCCAAATAGTTGCTGCAGTGAAGGCCACATCTGAGGTTCAAAGCGGTGATGCTCAGAACGGAAGAACATCAACTACACTCAATGGCAAAGAAGAAGGATTAGACGAGGAGGATGATCAAAAGGAAGACCAGGATTTTTCTGAAGATGAAGAAGACAGTGAAGATAAAGAGGACGAAGCCCCTGAAAATCGTGCTAGTAGAGCGGGGAAAACAGCTGGTGCTAGTCGACGTCGAGTTGCCGGTCCTACGCATACGACGTGGAGCGACCATCGTGGTAAGTCTACTTCGGGCCAAGGACCTAGTGCAAATAAAACACTGCTGCAAGAAGAAAAAAAGCAAGAAATAGCCTGCATGCGTCGTGTGCTCGATCGTTTCGCGAGAATGAAGGCGGAACTTCAAGTGCGCGTCCGTGAAGCAGAGGACGCACAAGCAAAGAAAGTCGAAGCAGCTGAAACTGAACTTGCAGAGGCCCAGAGCAACTGTGATGCGGCGAAGGCAGCACAGAAACCCATGCTCATGGTTGAAATAAAGCGCAAGAAAGAGAATGTTGCACAACTCAAGAGTCTCGCTGCTTCTGAACGTTCCTTGCTTCTGCGGTCGGACTTCGAACTCTTGATTACCGCACTGGACGAAGAGCGTGGGGAGATGAGGAATGGGGGTAAAGATGGTGCGACGAAGACAGGGACCACGAAGGCTAAAAATGCTACTTACGGTCGTTCAACAGGCGGTGTAGCTGCTGTAAAGAAGGGATATGAAGAGGGTAGTGAAGGTTGTGATGGGGTTGGGGAGGACGACGACGAAGATGAGGATGACGAAGACGAGGATGACGACAACATGGTAGTGCCGCAACAAGTGTCGGACACTTTGCAAAAGAGTCTACGAGCAGTTTTGCCTCGGTTGATTTACATCGACTCTGATGGTTGTCCCGTGGTCGAAGTGACCGAAGGTTTCATAGCCCACATGTACCGCGAAAAACCGTCACTCCTCTACGAAGACTCAGATATGGCCATCTACCAGAAGCCAGCTCGTTGGAATTGTAGTACCGGAGAGCGCGAGTTTGTCGCGTGTGCTTATTTCGCAGAAAACGTTGCTTGTGTAGCGGAGAGCACGAAGGTCGAAAAATATCGACATATCGAGGAGGCCTATCCAACACTTTTCAACAATGTGGAACTGAGTGAGCGCGTTGCAGCGTTCAGCAAGCGGAGTGAGCAGACAGTCCGGGTAGAAGTGGGGGAACAACAAGACGAGGGACTGGCAGACCAGGAGGGACCACTAGCAGTGATGGAAGGTGGGGAACAACGTGCTGTCAGGGCTGCAGGTGACATGGACGTTGACGATGAAATTATGCCTACGATTCTATCTGCCGGTGGAGAACCTGTACTTGGACAAGTGGTTGCTGGTACTAGTACTAGAGAAAATATCGGACAAAAATTATGTTCTGGCGCTGTGGCTCCTGTTGCTGCATCAACTGATGAGCCTGAGGAAAGGGCTCCTGACCTGTCATCACGAACGATCGCTATCCGAAACGTCTCCCTAAAACAAGAGCCGGCTGAGAAAAAAGTCCGTTCAGCAGTTGGATACTACGATGATGGCACTCCAACAGATCCGTGGAATTTTCCTGGCAGTCATTGGTTACCATTTCAGCATATGCAGGCGTTCGAAGTCCAACAATGTGCGGCAGCGAAGGCTAGCGAGATTCTTTCCAAGGATCTACAGGGGTTGAGGCAACTTTTCGGCAAGGAAGGATCTACATTGGATGTTCAACAACATGTTGGACCACGAGGAAGTTTCTCCCTGGAGGCTATGGCGAATGGTTTCATCTTTTCGTCAGCTTCTTCCGCAAGTAGCGTCAAGAAGAAAAGGAAGGATGGACAAGAAGAGACATCAGGAGATGGACATCAAGCCTCTTCCGCTCTTGATGCGTATCTCGGAGAACTCATGCAAAAGTTGTGGCGCGACATCAAGGAAAGAATACTGGGGAAACGATCCGTCAGACGCGCAGTTAGAAAGCTGATCAACGGATTCTTGAACAGTTGTACTATGTCTTTAGCTTGTTCAACTCCCTACTCTTCTTGTTTAACAAGAAGTTCATCTACTACAAAAAATCAACCTGTGCTGATCTACAACTACGATTACGGCCTGGCCGAAGTGGTGCGACAATTTGTTTCTGCAAATGAGAAACTTCAGGAGTCCTCCAACGCTTTCCACGGTGGTCAGGGTCTGCAGAGGTGGCAGCCTTATGCTTCCAGTTTTTTCTGCAATCTCGACGACAAACAGATGGCTGATTTGAAACGAGGATGGGATCTCAACCTCACCGGTTCTCGTTCAGGCCAAGGAGAGCGAGGGTTCTGGGCCGGCGAACGCAGTCGCGTCGACGTGCAGAGGTTTCACCGTCTTTTCCGCTACTGTTGGGACTACCAAATATTACGAGAACTGAAAAATTCCGGTCATCGTGCTCGCAACCTTCCTCTTCCAGATAGCGCAGTTCTGCTTCCGCACCAGCGACAATTGTCCAGGGAGGAAGAGCAAAGGGAAGAGGAACAGCGTTTGGCGGATGAGCAGGAGATGCGAGAGGAGGAGCAACGTCGTAGAGCTGATGGAATTCAAACGCGAGAGGTGGTAGAGGAGGACGATCGCTTAGGGGTCGATGAAATCAGTGATGAGATGGAAGTTAAGGGTTTTTTGAATTGCATTCTTCACTTGCATCCTTGACCTTTTTTCAGGTGCCTGAAAATGCCTCTTCAAGGATGTTCTGAAGAATGGAAAATGCTGCAACTACCTCTAAGGAAGAGGACGAACTTGCAGATCCTGATAATGTTGATGTTGACCACATGGACATTTCTACTCCTGCAGCAGCTAAGGCCTCTGGCGATGCAGCTATAATTAGGGATGGTGCTGAAGATGCTGAGATGGAGATGCTGCCTCTTCAGGAAGAGCAAGAGCCGGAGGGAGAACCACCTGGCAGCCCTGACCAAGCTTTATCGGCTGTTTCGCCGCCGAAGAATGCTGCTACTACTGGCGACGATGCTGCGGTCGAAATGAAGGTACTAGAAGCCACTGCATCTTTGTTGGTTGTCAATGAAGGTGGTGAGGGAGAATCCGAAGGTGGTGAGGAAAAGGTAGATGATGATGTGCAAATGCAGGAATCATCGAAGTTAGGGCCTGGATCACCGGACAAGAAGCAAGATGACAAGAACGCTGAAGTGGACACATGGAAGGAAGACGAAAAGAGGACGACGTCTCCTGGTAACACAACTTCGCTCGTGCTGTCAAAGAACAACAAAACTGCAAAAGACGTGGAAAAATGCAATGACGAACAAGCGCGTGCTGGAACCACCGCTGCGCCTACTCTCTTACAAGTTGCTTCTTCTATGGCTTCCGACCAAGGTAACAACAACAAAGTGACTTCCAGCACTGCAGTGGCCCTGCGAGAAGCGTTTTTCCACATGAACATGTTCGGTCTGTGGACTAGTTTCCTAAACCGTGTTCCGGATCGTGAAGACCTGTGTAATTTGGAAATTCTTGATGAGTTGATCGCAGAGGCAAAATCGGGGAGCAGTGGCGAGGCAGGTTTGACAGGAGAGGAAGGTAGTAAAGATGCCTCCACAGGACAACAGACTACATCACAGGCTGGCGTCCCGAACTCGTGTATCCAGAGTCCGGCTGTTGTGGAGTCGATAGCAAAGGATGCTTTATTGCGTTGTCTCGCATCCGCATTGTCTGCTGGTAAGGATGACGGAGAGGTAGATGTGAACGGAAGTAAGGACAAAGCAGCCGATGGAGTTACCATAGAAGAAGTGCAGGGAGAGCTCGAACTCGATGATGAAGGTGCATCTTTCCCACCCCTGAAGCGACGCAAGATTGGTGACCAGAACGATGGCTACAATGCAGCTGCGTCTCAAGTTCAAGTGCTACAACAGGAAAAGAATACACCAGAAACTTCTACCACAACAGACTTGATGAAGCGCAGCATCTTGAACGACTTGGAAGAAAGCCATAAATCCTCTGCGGCAACCCTCAGACTCACGCCAGCAGAAGAAGCATTGCAGAGCTTGCTATGGATGGGTCTGGAGAACGCAGATTTCAAAGCAAAAATCTCACACCTGCACACTTCTTTTGATTCCTTACTAGAGACAAAGCAGCATCAGAAGCTCGGTTCCTCTGCTAAGAACAACAAAGAAACTGTTGTAGATGCAACGGCAGCAGGAGCAGGAGCAGCCTCTGCAGCGAAAACGAATAGCACCACTTCTAGTTCCAGTACGACATCATTGCAACGCCTTGACCTTTCTCCGCAACACATTGCAAGAGAAACAGTGAAGCAACTTCCCCATTTTCAGCGGCGCCAGATCTGCGAATTCGTCTACTCACACTGGGCTATGAACCCCGAACGCTATGGACGACCACCTCTAGGCCCTGGACTCTGCGTACCTGGCAATGTTCCCGTGTTCGAATACATTTTGAGTAAGCACCCAGATTGGCGTGCAGCGGGCAACCCTCTGTGGCAGTGCGGCATGTGTCATCGCTACGATACGGGAACAGCTGGGCCGCTCCTCTACTGCAAAACCTTGTACGGGAAAGAGGTTTCGAACATGAACATCGAGATGGCTCGCATGGGCAAAGACTACCTAGCATTGGTGCATGGTTCCTTTTCCTCTGACTTAACGCATGGGTGCATCACGTATCCGATTGACTGCTTGATCGCCAAGGATATGCATGATGGTTTCGGAGCTCGTGGTGGTGAGAATGCGATAGAGGAGAAGTGTGACCCGAAAGGCTGGGGCTATGCTAGCAAACTGGAGCCATATAGACAAGGCGTGGTGCGCTCCGAGGTCGACTGGCAAGTTCTGAAGAGACACGTATAGAAATTTGCTATTTCGTTAGATGTAACATTTTACTGTGTTACTCACTGCACACACGGACTTCCAAGATCAATCACCTTTAACACCTCCAAAGGTCCGAAATCGCGGAGGCGTCTTAGCAGATTACAACAGCGTCACGCACTACGAGGTGATTCAACAGTTCTGCTACAGGGAACGCTACTATTCGCTTGTGCATTGCCGCATTCTGAGTGGGCGTACACACCAGATCCGCGTCCATCTACGTGCTATTGGCCATCCTCTGGTGCACGACGAGAAGTATGCAACGCTGACCCAGGAGATCAAGACGCCTGAATTGCAGAAAAAAAACGGCATTTTCCAGGGAGAGTGGGACATGCGCGACCTGAATCCGACCTTGGAGATTCAGCTGCACAAATACCGCAATCTCTTCCTGGCCAGTGACACCCGATTTCACTCCGTCGAGAGCGAACCGGCATCGTACTATCTATAGACTCGACTTAGACTTCCTGCTGTTCTAGTAGTTGCTAGTGGATTTATATAATTCAAATTTGAGTTCTTGCTGAATTCTATCTATGTCTATGGTACACGACACCTCCTCGTCCTCCACTCCGTGCTAAAAGACTCCACACAAATAATCCTACAGGACTCCTCCACACGAACTAAGAACCTCCTTACAACAGACTCCTCCACACGAACTAAGAAACTCTAACTTACAACAGGGCTTTCCACACGTTGCTTTCCAAGCTGACTCCTATGGGCGACGACGACTACAAGAGAATTGAAGTTTACGCTCGGAAGGTGAGTCGTTCATTACCTCTCTTAGGACGCTGCGCAGACATGCGGCACCCTGATGAAGACTTCTTCTTGAATCTTGACGACGCACTCAGATCTTCGTATTTTCGAGAGGATGAGGCTTCGGGAACGATCCTGCGCGACATCATTTTGGAGGATCCTCAACAAGGGGAGCAAACACCACTAGCCGAAAAAGGAAAGCAAGAGGTTCTTGTTGAAGGTAGTGCCGCGGGAACTAGCACGAATCCATCAACCGATGGAGCGAGGAACGAACCGAGTTCGGCTGTCGATAATGATGGGGGAGAAGCACTTGGAAGCGAGTTTGGCTGCTTCAAACAAGATGCAGAAGCCGAAAAAGCCGAGCAGGAAAAACAACAACAGCAACCCCAACGCGAACCATCCCTGAAGGAATTAGGCAAGTTAGCCGAGGGAGCGCGTAAGTTCGCCGCTGCGACAAAAAATCCAGAACGCAAAGCCATTTTCCAGAAAATGATCGACGCCTATGAAAAAAAGAAATCCGACATCCAGAAAGCTATCGAAAGAATGAAAGCCGAAGAGGAAAAGAAAGAGGAAGAAAAGCGGTTGCTACAAGAGAAAAAAGAAAAGTTATGACCCGCAAGAACTGCTCTTGACCATTTTTTATAGTGAGGCGTTATAATGATAGTGTAAATGAATCGAGTAGATGAAGGACACATGATTCGTTGCTCTAAAAACTGAAGCTCGGGAAGCGCGTGAACGAAAGGAAGAGGCTCGTGAACTGGAGAAAAAACAACGCGAACTACAGAACCTGTTGCGTGATCTAGAACGTCAAGATAGAGAAGCTCAGAAGCAGAAGAAGGAAGAGGCAGCACGTGCTGAGGCTGACGTGAAGAAAGAAGAGGAGAACAAAAAGACGGATGAAGATGCGCAGACAATTAGTATTAAGGGTTGGAAGTTGAGGTTGACCTATCATCTAAGAGCATCTCCATGGCTTCTTCAAGTAGGAAAGCCATAGATATGCGAGCTAGAGATGCCAACTCTACTCAATTTCTAATAGTAGGGATACTGCTGGCCGTGGGCGAGACCGCGACGCGGCTGCTGGGGCATCGTCTAGGACAACTGAATACTCTGTGGGTGCCAGCCTTCCACGCTACGGACGTAATGTGCCGCTGACGATCATCCCTGGGAACCGGGCAGCCCGTGCGGAGGCGAAGAAAGCCTCTTCTACGTCGAACGCAGCAGCATCTGACGAAGATGATATGGATTTGCCCTTCCTCTCGGTAAGCAGTACTGCTGGTCCTCCTTCTGCTGCGCCTGCTCCTGCCTCGGCGCGGCCTCGGGAGGAGCCGAGACGTGTTGAGGAACTAGACCCGCCGTACATTGAGCGGCGAGCGGAACACAGTACTAGTAGGAGCCAGTATGATTATATTGGACGAGCAGAAGACTCTAGTGCAGCTTACGTGGCACGTGGTCGAGACCAGCACCAAGATGCTCCGTATCGTGCTCACGATCGCCAAGAACGGGATGAAGCTGTTCTTCCTCCTGGACAAAGTACTACAGACAAAGCGGCTCTTAGTAACGCCCTTTATCTCCGCGAATTGGAGGAGGAATTTGCAAGATTGAATGCTGAGAAGAATCGCCTTCTGGAGAAAACACTTGCTCAACGGGAAGATAGAGCACTTCTATCAAGTAGGGCAAATTCAACGTCATTGGACGACACCAATTATCTGGGTAAGGATATTCAAGGCACCAGAGGAGCAGGTAGAGGAGAAGTCTATGGAGATCGTGAACGGGAGCGACTAGTACGTGAGGAACCTCTTGGCCCGTTGAGGGAGCCTCCGCGCCATGGAGCAGACGTTGAGATTCTGCGAGGAACCAATAATTCAAATCGCCAAAGCTTCGAAGACTTCCCGAGTCGTGACGATGACTATATTTCTAGGCCTCCTCGAACTGAGGTTATACTAGAAGGAGCGAAGAAGATCACTCTTTTGGAAAATGAGAGAAATCTTAGCGCGCGTGACCCAGCAGGGGTCTATGCGAGCACCGGTGTAGCAGCGAGTACCGTATCAAGTGCGACTCCAAGAGTAGGCGTCCTTCTCAAGGAGCGGGTGGATGTCGAGAGAGATCTACATCTTGGTCGTCAAGGAGAACGTGATCTACGTGAGCCTTTGATGGCCGGGAATAGCTCATCCGTACGGAATCGCGATGCCAGCAGTGCCCTTGTGAACGACATCCTGAAAGACATAGAGCTGGAAGAGTTAGAGTTATCATCTCGAGAACAACTGCAGCGGTCGTCTTCCTATAGTGTTGGTGGCCCCGCAGCGTCGAGGGCCCCTTACGCAGCTAATGGCCGTCGAGATTCACGCGCTAGGGCTGCATCCTATACGAGCTCCAGTCAGATCATTCGAGTTGGCGACACGAGTGCAAACGAACAGAGTTCTGGAAAAGCGCCCGTGCTAATTGAAAACGAAAGCACATCTTCAAGAAAGGCAGAGCAGGAGCTTTCAAGGGAGGTGCTGCAGGTAGGACGCGGAGACGCAGCGCTCCCAGCCCCGTCTAGATCGAGGGCAGTTAGCCCGAGTGGTAGTGTAAGAAGTGGGGTGGATGCCTTGCGGGGAGAATGCAATAGATCTCGCAGCTTCGCGCCTGATGTTATCAGTCGCTCTGGCTCATTTCCGGCTGCAGGAGGAGGGAAAGGCCTAGAACTAGAAAGACATGGATCTAGTATCAGCAATGTTGGTACACCGCGAGGAGAACCACCACTTTTACAGAAACTAAGTTCGGGACTCACAACCGGTAGGACGCCTCGAAGCCAACGTGTGAGCACGGAGTCTTCCCGTCGTCCTGTCATCGATAGCGGTCTCGGTCGTCCCTCTGACCTTTCTAGTAAGGAGAACCTTAACATCACTACTCGAGGTGACACTTCTAGCAACCAGCTGTATGGAACTACCCGTACAGATTAAGGCTACAAGAAATCTCCCATTTTCAGAAGCATCTTGGTCCGATTTCAAAAGGAAAATGGGAACCAAGATGAGTCCGAAGATGGATTTCTCTTAGTTCTAAACAGAGAGCACTCGAGATCAACATGATTATGTTGACCGTGCTCCTTTATTGGGTCCGCCAGCTATTCCACCGCTTCTTCCACGCACCCGCTCTGGCGCTGAGTCGGTGCGATCAGGTGTTTACGAGACAAGGAGCCGCAGGGATTCGGGTTCTAGTTATCGAAGCATTAAAGAACGCGATGTCAATCTAATGGGGCCACCAGCAATTGCACGGGGTGCAGCTGGATACAACCAGGAATCCTCCAATCGTAGCACCTATGGAGGCCGTGCTGGTCGACGCGATTCTATTCGTTCGGATGCTCGCTCCGAGATTCGAGCAGGAGAGCAGGATTTGTATTTAAGGGTAGGTTAAAGGTGCTTTGTTTTGTTACCGTTTGTTATGGCTCTCCTAAGGGGGACAGCCATAACAAGCGGGAGAACCCACGAACACCAAAAACCTACCGCTAATGTATGGCGCTCCTAGGGATCGAGGAGGTCTAGGTGGAACAAGTGGAGCAAGATACGCCGAAAGCTCCATCACGCCGACTTCGGCAAGGCTTTATGAGCCTAGTACAAGCAGAGGTGACCACCTGTACAATAGACGAGAAGACGAGCGTTATTCTGCTTCTGGCACGCCTGCATCCTCTTATGGTGGTGGCCGTGGCTACGGTGCGGTCAGCGAGTCTGGACGATATGCGCAGTCTGACAATCGGGTGGATCAGCGCAGTGGTGCAATCCAAACAAACAGTATCTATCCAGGAGATACTAGGCAGGCTCCTCGAGGAGAACAACTGGGCTTGTACAACTCGCGCTCTGGGAGGTCTCCTGGTGCGGAATCCGTGCGGTCTGTTGCTGAATCGCTTCGCTCGCACTCTTTCGTGGATGCATACAGCAGGGGAGCTCCTCCTGGAGGGGCAACAAATCTTATGGGGGAAAACTCGTGAAAGTAGACGAGATAGTCTGGTTACTTATACTATAGATACAGTTTTACAACTCGTCTATGCGTTAGCGATCTAGGCGCTTCCTCTAGGCTTCCTCCTAGTTCTTCGCCATTTGCTCTACAACAGAAATTTAGCAATCATAGTCGACCTTTTTTCTTTATCTTCTAAAACCAGTTCCCGCACTGTCCAGGACGAAGACGACCTGTTGATAGAGAAGATGTTGCGAGGCAAAGCTGGTGTATCGTCGTCTGGTATTCAAGCAGGAGCAGTTGTGGACTCAATGTCTTCAAGGAGGGGTTTAGACTCTATGCGGTCAATGGATCCTTCCCGTGGAGGGTTAGACTCTGTCAGATCGATGGGCTCAGCCAGAGGGATGGACTCTACGCGGTCAATGAACCCTTCTAGAACTGGCATGGATTCTGTCAGATCGATGGGGTCTTCGAGAGGAGGACTTGATTCTGCCAGAGAAGGAGTTGGTAGATACAACTACGGAGATGAGAGCCGGGGACAGTATCCGAGTCATCAAGGATCTACTCCTGCTCGCGGAGGTGATTAAGGCTTACAGTAATTCATCTTAGCAAGCATCTTGGAGATATTTTGTGAGAGAAAATGACTACCAAGACACTCTTCAAGATGAATATAAGTAACGTCTTCTTCTAAGGTGATCAGCATCTTCTTGATCCTCCTTCTTCTCGCAGTCTTCGTTACGCATCGCATTCGTGCGCTCCTATGCGACATCCTCAACTAGACCAGCGTGGAACTAGATACGATCAAAACTACCCGTCCAGCGTTACACCAAGAGGCTCTATTTAAGGCTCACAATAATTCATATCAAGAAGCATCTTTGCCCCCTTTCTCAAGGGGAGAACACGTCAAAGATGCACTTAAAGACGAATATATGTGAGGTCTAACCTATGATGTTACCACAAGCTACTAGTGGTTCAGGTGCAGGACGAATGGCTTCTACGGCGAGAGGCGGCCCCATGGAGGACAAACGATCAATGACGGCGTATGACAGAATCATCGAGAAATACAGAGGTGCGTCCAGTAGCGTTTCTATGGCCAGAGGGGTCAACTATAGAGCAGACGAAATACTGGATGACATACGACGTGGAGAAGCAGGTGGCAATTCAACATTTATGGTGAAATATTAAATAACACAAAAAATTCAACATTTATGGTTTAAAAATCACTGAAAATAAGTATCTGCTATCTCTGAAGTACTAGTAATTACTGCTAGAGGTAGCACTGACATAGTAGACCTCGTCCACTTCTAACTCTGCCTCTCGTTTCGCTGCAGACCGGTACTTGAGAGGCTACAGTGTGATGCCAGATCGAGGAGGCAGCGTAATGCCGGATCGTGGACAAAGACGGAGGTGAGGAGATGCACGAGGACGCAGGTGAGATTAGGCAAATTAAGATTAGTAGTGGGACCCGTAGTTTTGGTTCTTTTCAACACACACACTTATGATCTCGAATGATGAATCTGCACTTGTGCTTCTACCAACGACGTTTATTAAATTGCTTTCTTCTACAGAGGACTTTATCTTTGATTTTCGACATGGATGCTAGCTAGTTCTTGTGATAGTGAAACAAGGGCTTTCAATCTTGGTCTCATACTGTTTCTATGTGCTGAAATAGTCCAGATTTTTAAAAAACCAAGTTTTCGTGTTTACCACGTTAGTCATCGTGGTCGCTAGTTATTCCTACTAGTGGATTCATTTTCATCTTTGTTTGGTATTCAAAGAAAATGATAATCAAGATCGGAATTACGTGAAGATGATGTGAGCGCTTTCCATAGGACGAAAAAAAGGGACGGCCACCATCGCGGAACGGCCCTCGCCCCTAGATGGGCGCGTTATCTGTCATCATAGGACGCCCCATATACATAGAACTCTAAAAAACCATGCTCAGTCGGGCTTCATTTTCCTGCGTCCCCAACTAAGTAAGATGAAAGAACGGGATAGGTTCATTGGCTCTCGGCTCTTCCCGTGTCTATGAAACTTCCATATAATTATGTTGATTCCCTACCCGTTTTGATTTCAAAAAAAAGGGGATTCCCTTACCCGTTTCCTGTACCCCTACAGCACTTTATTTACTCAATATATTCATCTGACAAACTAAAGAACGCAAGCCGCGTGCGCGTTGCTGTGTGTGGCCATCTAGCAAGGGTTGTGGGCAGGGATAGCGGATTTCCAGAATGATGATGGAATGATGAAGATCTCTGCCAGGAGAGGGAGCCAGTCGTTACCTCGAGAGCTCCAACTTATCAGAGAGATATTCCAAGAACTAAAACAACAGAACAAGCAATCAGCGAGCAGGATGAGACAAAGACTCTAAGATCAAAACGTAGTCATCAAGATCCTCTTTTCTAAGCCTGAGAGACGCTAAGATCACAAGAGCGAAGAACAAAGATCACAACAATCATACATAAGATCCCTTAGATGAAAACAACACTATCTGGATTTTGCATCGTTCGTTCGACTTTTTCTGAAACTCACAACCCACCATTCTTGTCCGAGAGGCAGGTTTTGTTGTTTTTGCTGTTCGTCTTTGTTTTTTTTTGAAAGATATTCGTCCATCTCGTCCATGTATAATTCTTATTTTGTTGCGCAGTTTCGTCCGTTTTGCCTGCGACACTTTACCTAGCATGCATGAGTAGTTTACTTTTTACAGCAGTATAGTAAAAGTATCTTTGAAGCCTTCTAGTTCTACTTTTAGTAAGTTCCCCGTTCCGAGTTTATAGTGCTATGTCTCCACTACCACTAATGCCTAACCACAAGACATAACAAAGACGATGGTGCAATGTAGTAAGTCTGGCGCTCGTCTTCCACGGTCGTTGCATCAATGCGCAGAGCGATTGGTTTTTCTCGCTGCGGGTCTTCAGGTAGGTCTCTTCTACCATTTTGCTTTACGAAGTAGAGAACATCTTCCGGAACAATATGGGTACTTCGAGAGGTTTCCCGTCGCGCTCACACACCTTTTTGTGGTCCTCGCGGCGGTTGCGTGTAGACAGCTGCAGCCGTTCTGGTTACCCGTTTTTCTGGGAACGTATTTTTTGGCGACAGCGATATTCTTGGTTGGGTCGGAGTTAGACGTTCCGGCGAGGCTGTTATTCTTCTACTTGCCTGCATTTGTATGGTCATTGCAGGCATGCTGTGTGGGTGTGGAAGCCTGTCAGGCAAGGAAGCGAAACGCTGAGCAGCACAACAAGGCAGTTATAGCCAGTACTGCACCAAATTCAGGCACCGATGATGTTGAAGCGCGTCCACATGGTTGCACCTCGGCAGCAAGTGCAGTGAACGACGGGGAACGGATAGCCTACCATGATCAAGAACCACATCAATCCTCTAGCGCGATACCCGTTGACCGTGACGACCTAGAAAGTGTGGCTTCCTTTGGCGGAGAGTCAAGCCATCCGTTAGTACAATCATCTCACGGTAGGAGCACCACTAGTTCTCAGGCTAGAACTAGCACGTCAGCTGGATTCCACTCATTTCCAGGACAAGCTTATGCTAGTACGACAGCTTCTACCTCAAGACGGTCCAGGACAACGACAGCAGGAACTTTTAGGACAGCTGGTGGTACCGAATCAGTGGGGACAGGCACTACGGGGAATGGTTCTCAGAGAAATAGTAGGAGTAGCACAGGTAGTACTACTACTATTCGGGGACATCTTTCGGTTGCTGATGCCAGTGGAGTCCAATCGCGTTTCCCTGTTCCAACAGGTAGTCCGCCACTTTACCCACGTATTTCAGCTTGCAGCATTGACGAGGTTGAATTGGCTTCCACCACCAGTGAAATTCCGGCAATCCACGATCATACAGTAGAGGACTTGCAAGAGAGATTACTTCATCCCCCGCCTTTGTTCCGAAACAGCGATGCGCTCCTTACCACGGACGAGGAAGATGATGTTTCCTTGTGCAACCCGTTTGACGATGAGGACGAGGCCGTGGAACATCATAAAATAGAGAATGGGAATGCACGACTTGAAGCACAGACTGGTGAAGGAGTAGTAAAGAATCTTAACTCGTCAGCTTCACATGAAAGCAGAGAAGGACGACTCGAGGCACAGGAAGAAGGGAAAGGACTAGCAGCAGGTTTCAACTCGTTCTCCTCATCCGCTGCAAAGTCAGTTGAAACGAGCTCTCCGTCAACTAAGCCCGAGCTCTGCTTCAGGCGGTTTCTAGATTTCGGCTCAGAAGGTGTGGTGAACAACAGCCAGCTGGGATCTAAGAGGATATCTTTCCTAGTCTTCGTTCTTGGCTTCCTGTGTGCACGGCAAGCAGCGCTCCTCAGTGATGTCCACGAGGAAAAGCTTTTCGTGATATTACAGCAAAGTCTGCAACAAGACTTGGCAACACTTGGAGGGCCGACGATAAACGCGCACGCGAATACTATAACCTTACCTTCTCAGCTTACTCTTGCACCAGCAACGGGGTACTTCAACTTCGTGCTGTTGTTACCAGTGTTGATTGAGTGTTTATTGGCGACTGATGGAAAACGGTGGTCGAGGGCTGTGCTCATTGCAGCGCTAGGGTTGCTGAGTGTGAACGCCTTCATGTGGTTACCATGGTTCAAATGGTTTTATGGTGATTCCGTTATCCAGACTGCAGCAACCTTTAACGTGGAGCTCGGCGACGAAGTGCCATTGTCTGCGCGGCTGCTTTCCTACATAGATCCAGCTGTAGTACACAGGCATGCCGAGTTACTGACTGGTGTAGACGGTAGTTCGTCACAAGACTCTGGAATCAAGACCAAGGAGGTCATTCGCAAAACCCTAGAAGCCGTAGTAGCTCACGGTGTGGCGAAACGACGCGTAGACGCCTATCTGAACATATTTGCGTGGCAATGCTGGTCGTTTTTGGAGCGGCCGGCTTCTCAGAGGACACTCCCATCTTCGAATGAGAGAAGTACACAAGCAAAATTCGTCTCCTTTGTGCGTCGACCAGAAAGTCTTTACGCAAGGTGGCAACGGGGTGCAAGTGCCAATGATGATTGTGGTGCGACCGCAGCCACAACAACCTCTACAAGCACCACCCGAACGAGCTGGAGCCAACGGAGTTTACCACTTTTCGCTCTGATGTTGTTTGTGCCGCACAGTAGTTCTGCTGGAGAGGAGAGTCAACCGAGTCAACAGAGTGGAGGTTTTATGGCTTCTAAGATATCTCGAGGCACTCGCACTCGAACGGACCCAATAGAGGAAGCAACTCAACAACAGCAAGCACAAGCAACGCAGCAGGCACAAGAGGCTGAAAACAACGAGGAACCAGCACAAGCACAAATATTACAGCTGATATCTAAAGACCACGGGTTGCCAAATATACCAGCGTTGATCGCATCAATATTTCTTTCCAGAAGTAGTAGTGGCAATAATGTGCCAGCAGGAGGAATTCCCTCTGTTTCTCCATCGCCTTCAGAGCCCCCATCGACTCCTTTCCTCCCGGGAGGTAATGTCTGTTGGGCAAGTTTCCTCATCTCCCTCTTTGCGATTGGTTTTGGCATTTCTGCTTTACATGCCCAAATCTTAGTGGCAAGACGCTTGGCAGCGGACAAGAAGAAAGTTCTTGAGACTGCTGACCTAGGCGCGTTGTGGGACGAGCTAGATCACGACACTGAAGACGTAGTTGATGAAGACGTAGTTGATGGTGGTGGGAAAATCCTCAAAGGTGGAGAAGCAACTGACGGTAGTACTTGCGCAAGCACGCCCTTGGAAAACCGGGATAACCACTGGAAGCAGGCAACGAGTGACCTAGTGTCGTTCCAAGACGGAGGTAGTGACACCTTCGATTCTGCTGCATTCGCCAGTTGTCGTGGATCTGACGCCACCACAGCTTCAGTTTACAGCAGAACTTCTGTTGCCGCGGGAGATCATCTTCATCGAGTTGGTGCATCATTTGCTTCATCCTCCAACAGTACTGGCCTGTTAGGGAGCAGGACCTCGGGACATGCTCCTTCGCCTTCAACGAGCTCAACCGCCAGGTTTGGAAACAATCTTTCGGTAAAAGAAGTTGTCAATGCCAGAAGTCGCGTAAAACCTGGTAAACTAGGGAGTTTATGTCTGCCACAGCGGTCAACACCTGTAACTGCTTCATCTTCCAGTCGCTCACCACAGCTTGCCATCGTGGAAAAGCGTGTAAGGCAGGCTATTTTTTGTTCGCAACAAGATCGGAATTATATGCCTTTGCGGGATTTTGACATAGAAAGGATAGCTCGCGTGATGCAAATGATACAAGCGGAGTGTAAACGAAGCAAGGCTCTTGGTCTTGCGGATGTTGGTCTTGCGGATGCAGACGAACAACAACCCGAAAAAGACTTCTGTCTATCGTCACGGGATGTCCAAGAGCAAATAGTGAAGGTATTCGGAAGTTTGGAGTTGTTTTTGTTGCGACATGTGCTGCAGAACGAAACGCGGGAACCAGATATGATCTTCGAAAAAATCAAAGCCATGGTTTACTGGCGGAAATACAGCTTGCCAAAGCTGATCGATGACAAGGGAGTGCTGGTTTTGAAAGACCTGCTGGTCAACAGGTATAAAAAGAGCTTTTTTTGCTAGCATGTTAGATGCATCTTCTCTATCTTCTCGTTAGATATCTCTCATACATTCACGTCCATCCATTCCTGCTCCATTTCTATCGTCCCTCAAATATGACACTGTTGTTCACGACCTCCAACATAACATCAGGTGGACGCCCACTATTGGTTTGCAGCCCTTTATTCAAGCTGGCCCTTGGATTGCTGATGACGGCTATCCTATCGAAGCCTGGGATTGCCGCTACCTCCAGTCTCGCGAGTGTCTCTCTGTGTATTCGCAAGAGCAAATCTGTTCTGCCGCCTTACATTGGTTCCGAACAAGGTGCGAGAATCTCAAGCGCTTGAAAGCTCCCGCCCCCTATGTGATCTTCAATATGCGCGATTTTTCGGTCACCAACGTGTTTCAACAAGCGAGGTACCATAAGCAGATCGTAGATATCGCTTTGCCATTGGCGGAGCATTTCCCGCATACGCATTTGAGAGCGATCTTTGCAGATACGCCAGCATGGTTAAAACGACTTTGGCCTTTGGCCACCAAGATCGTGAATCCACCTGAAAACAGCGTAGAGATGACCGAACTCAACGTGTATCAAATCTTTGACCGCTTGTGCAGTGACAAGAAGGTGCAAAAACGGTTTAGACGTGAATTCGATGCGCACTATGGACACATCGATCAGAAGAAAGTCGCTTTACCTGTCTAGAAGATGCGCTATACATAGAAATTTCCTCTACCCGCATTTGGCTATTGTCTTGTTCTTCTTACTTGTTCTAGCGTTGCAAAGTTATTGAGTTGTAGTACTTCTTGGGTTTATTGGATTTTCCTTCGACTTGTGATGCTAAATGATTTGCTTATGATGTCATTTGTTCTTCTCTGTATTTTCGGGTTGCATAATTTTTTCGGATTTTCCATGCACGACGCTGACGGTCTTTTGTCCACCGACACAGAACCGGGAGATCCCCAATCTTGTCCACCTCCTAACACCTAAGCTTACCGACACAGAACCGGGAGATCCCCAATCTTGTCCACCTCCTAACACCTAAGTCCTCGCAAGCATTTGTTGAGATCCTCCCTTGTGATTAGGGAGGAACTTTCCCTTCTCCGCTGTAATCCCGGCAACACAACTATCCCAACTCAATCTTGAACTGTGTGACAGCCACGACCCATGATGTGATACAACGTGGTCAAGAATGAAAGAATCATGTGGTATGAAAGGTCGAACGAAGGACTCATCTTCGTACTTTGCTGTCAGATGATTTGTGTTCTCCCGTTCTCTCTGTTCAACTTGAAGTTGAAGCGTTTGTTTCTCTGTTCCACTTGAAGTTGAAGCGTTTGTGAAACAACTCTTTCCAGGGTCTACGATAGTTTTTCCGAAGAGTCTACTTGTAATTGTTCTGAACTTTGTCGGCCTGAGAAACGGTTCATGTGATGTAATACGTGGTCGGCCTGTTCCACGTATGGCTGAAGAAATCGTGGTCAATGTCATTCTCCTACGTCAGTACTCCTCTATCCAAGTCTTGATGAGGATTGAATAGTACGCTCGGCTTCATCTTATCGCATCACCTTATGGTTATTTCATTATTTTCTCCTCTAATAATACAAATGCTTCGTAGTTGTATCACCTTATCATCGTAGCTTTAAAGTGATCAGCAGGAATAACGGTTAGACCGGAGGATCGATAATTAGCGATCAGTTATACCCAACAAAGATGACGATTGCCTCGTCGTTTCGTCTTGCCTCGAGAGGCCATTCTTCTGTCTGTGGTGCGTCTGCCACAAACTGTCTGAATAGAAGTGTAACATCAGGGTGTCATGCAGCTCTTTCATCTTCGTACAACCAGCAGTATCGTGGTTTCCTCGCAACAGCGCGAAGTGGTAGCGGTGGAGCGACGCCGCCATGTCGTGCGAGTGGGGGCATAATGGGTTCGGCGCTCAGCATGCTAGGCTTACGTGATGCGCCGAGCCGGAACGCTGAATTGGGAAAGAAATTTCTCGAGGAAAACAAGACGAAGCCAGGCGTGGTAGCATTACCTTCCGGTCTTCAATACAATTATGGCAGCAACACAAACACAAAAAGAATAACAATCGGAGCCCTCTTTCCACAGTTTACTACAAAAAAGCAGGCCACAAGAAACGCGGCCGCTGCTTCAATGAAATTTCACTGGATTTTTGGGCTGCGCGGCTCTGAGCAGACCGCAAGGTCCGTCTTGTGAACAACATGGGGAGTTGCGGCTGGGAACGGGGCACACCCAGTGCCCTCTTCAGGACGAACACAGGAGGCGCCGCCGAGTGCCTGGCCCCTTGCCGCGGCGCGTCAGGTCTTACAAATTATCGCGCCGGCGGTGTCGGGGCTGCGCCGGCGCCACGACTGGCGTACAAGGACGGAGGGCGCCGCCCCAGTATTTGCCGGGGGGCTACCTAGCTCGCCAAGGCCCTCGAGCCAGGGCCGCGGGCTACTGCGTGCCACCCATAACCATCAGACGCGGCTGCCCGGCGCGCTAGGCTACCAAAATCCAGCCGGGGAGCTACCTGGTGCAGGAGCTTGCCCCCCGTTCGTTGGGCGGGTTCACACGCGCGCAGGAGTCTGCGACGCCGCTGGCTGGGCTCTGCCTGCACGCAAGTCGGTGCGAGCTCCGGATGGCAAAAGCTTGCCGCATCGATCAAGGAGGACGAAACCGCGGCAGAGGTTTCTTCCTGAGGGCACTTGGCCGGGGCATGAGCGTGAGGAGTTAGGGGCGCCTGGCTGTGGAGATATATGGCGGCTTGTGCTTCTGCACTCTGTCGCTGGCTAGTTTCCCACGTATGTAATTTGTTTGGCTGTGCTTGCCTTGGACTTGCAGGGAGGAGGAGGACTGGAAGGCCCACCAGCGTGGCGATGTTGCCGCAGAGACGCGCAGCGACTGAGCCAGTTAGAGGGGTCGGGCGTGGCTTTGTCTGAGGGTGATGCCCGTGCATTGGTGGAGTTTGATATATGGAGCGCACTGCGCCGGCGCTGTCTTGAGGGGCAACAACCCGGCCGCAGTACGTCGTGAAGACAGCAGCATCGCGGGACAGACGCTCGCGAGCAGTTCTCTTCGCGCAGAAACTGCCCATCTTCTTCAGGGGTGTGCTTCCGTAAGGTGGGCCGAACGCCGTAGAGCTGTCCAAATGAGTCCCGCCGCATACTTCCCCCTATTATAAGGGTGGCTCTTGTCGTTCTCCTTGATGCGTGACGCGTGACGCGTCACGCGTCACGCGTCGCTCCGAAGCCGCCCACGGATCTATCAAGGATCCACGGATCTATCAAGGATCCGCGGAGCGATCGAAGGTCCACGGTTCTTGCAGCGGATCACTCAAGGATCCACGGATC
>CAJINU010000083.1:93001-202779 GCA_905178165.1 Amoebophrya sp. A25
CGGATCTTTCAAGGATCCCCGGATCTTTCAAGGATCCACAGATCTTGCAAGGATCCGCGGATCTTTCAAGGATCCCCGGATCTTGCAAGGATCCGCGGATCTTTCAAGGATCCACAGATCTTTCAAGGATCCACGGATCTTTCAAGGATCCCCGGATCTTTCAAGGATCCACGGATCTCGCAAGGATCCCCGGATCTTTCAAGGATCCCCGGATCTTTCAAGGATCCACGGATCTCTCAAGGATCCACGGATCTTCCAAGGATCCACGGATCTTCCAAGGATCCACGGATCTTTCAAGGATCCACGGATCTTCCAAGGATCCACGGATCTTTCAAGGATCCGCGGATCTCTCAAGGATCCACGGATCTTTCAAGGATCCCCGGATCTTTCAAGGATCCACGGCTCTTTCGATCGAAGACCCGAAGATCTCGCAAGGATCCGCGGATCTATCAAAGATCCACGGATCTATCAAGGATCCGCGGAGCTATCAAGGATCCGCGGAGTGTATCACGGAGCCGCGGATCTATCAAGGATCCACCGATCTATTCAGGACCCGTGGATCTATCAAGGATCCGCGGATCTATCAAAAAAAAGATCCGCCGAGCGATCGAAGATCCGCGGATCTATCAAGGATCCACAGATCTAGCAAGGATCCACAGATCTAGCAAGGATCCACGGGCCTCATATAAGTTAGCGATAATCTAGATTCGTCAAAATCAGGCCCCTCCTGCCCGTTGTTGCGTGCTGCGTGACGGTTGAAATTGAGGGCAGACATTTCATCCCCCCCGAAGCTCTGGGCGTGACGCGGTGGGCGTCACGCGTCACGAAACAGCTCTACGGCGTTCAGTAAGTCCCACGGTGTGCTTCCTTTGCTGTGATGCCCATGGCGGGAGCCCTTTGGCTCTGTCTCTTGCTCATGGTGTCTTCGTGCGGGTGCGCTTTCTGTATGATTTTCGCGTAGCTCTCTTATCTTGTTGATTTTGTAGCTGGTGAGTTGTGCAGTACTCTCTAATACCAAGTCTTAAGCACACCCGCAGCGGAAGCAGGCGCCTCGAACAGGAGTCCAACGTGGAGCACGCCGTGCGACTGTCATTATGAAGGAAAGCTCTTAGACGGAACCATGTTTGATAGCAGTTATGAGCGAGGCGCGCCTACGACATTTGCCCCAAATCAAGTTATCAAAGGGTGGACAGAGGCGATGCAGTTAATGGGGGTAGTCTTTTTAGTGTTACGGCTTGAAGCATGATGAGCAACAAATCATACGTCATTAGCGTGATTATCTTCATGGAGCAAGATTCTCAGTGTGATCTGCCAGATGTAAGAAAGTACGAGTAACAGACAATAAACCATAACCATCCTCGCAACAGACAATATTCAACCATCCTCAAAATTTCCTCCAACACAGGAAGGAGAGGAGTGGGAGTTGTATATTCCTCCGGAGTTGGCTTACGGCAGTCGGGGCGCGGGATCACTCATTGGTCCAGATTCGACGTTGATCTTTCGAATGAAAATAGTACGAATTCGTGGCCCCACGAACCCCAAGCCATGAAAGGCCATGAAAGAAGACTTCCTGATAATCCCTCCCGAAATACACCTTGGAAATTTGAATTTTCCCCCATCTGAGTCTCATTTTCTTGTGAATACAAATTTTGATCGCTCTGTTACCTTTTGCGCTGTAAGTAAAGCAGAACCCACAATCAGATAAATCTCAATATCATGGCGAAGCCGGTTGTTGAGTTTGAGTTTGCTCCTTGCTGTTGTTCGTATCCTGTACCTGAATTAAACACGAACACGAATGCTTTTCCTGGTGTTGGAATTGCAAGATGATGTGGTGCCTTTGACATGCACTACAAAATGCGAATCGTTGCGCTGTTGAATTCGAATCTATCCCTTCTTCACTCACTATGAATAATGAATCCTCTCGAGTATAGATGGTACTTTATAGCTGGTGCGTGATGCTCTCTGTCAGAAGAAGCCGTTCTTGCTGGTCTCATCATCGTGCACTTGCAATAGAAATGTGCCTCAAGAACATCTTGTCATCTTCCCTTTGAAATGGACGAATAAATGCTAATTCTCCGATATTCGCATTGAAATCAACGCAGGCTGATTTGGCTAATTTGATGGTTGTGACTGAATGTTTCTTACTTCGCAAGTACCTAGCATCCCAAGAATAGGCGTTAGTGCAATTAGCTACGGGCCATCACACTGTCGATTCTGACTCATATAGTTAGATTTAGAGTACCTATAATATAGATACCAGTAAGTAATTTGTTTGATCGAATTATCCTCGCAAGAAGTGTTTGAACAAAACACTTGAGTGTCCATCTCTATCTTCGCACACGCTCGTTTGGTGTCATCCTCGTTTCTTTCTGCCTCCTCACGCACGCATCAAAAGTACGGCGCTTGGACTCACGCACAAGACAATCAGCTGCAGAGACAACCCGTGTTGCGGTTTAACGGGCAGCACCATCACTCCACCAGCATCACTCCGTTTCACCCTGGTTCTATTTTCGTGAAGACCCGAATCAAAATTCGATAAAATGGCAGAAGCAAATAAGGTTTTCGTCGGTGGTTTGCCACTCGAGGCAACAGTTGAAATCCTCAGGGAATACGCAGCACCATTTGGCGAAGTGAAGGATGCAGTAATCTACCTTTAGCTACCTTGTTGTAATCATGAGCAACATTCTTTTTACTGTATCGGCGGCTATCGCTCTCACTACTACTCATTTTAAATGAAATCATTTGATCATACATTTTCCATTCTACATTACACGATGAAATCTACTTCAAGATGCCTTGGCACCTCCGTCAACAGGCACAATCCCCAAACATGAAAGGTTGTAATGCAAGACAAGCTCACAAAGAGATCTCGAGGATTTGGCTTCATCACTTTCATTGAGACTGAAAGCGCCCAAAAGTGCCTAGCGACGCCAGGTCACTCAATTATGGGCAAGCCAGTGGATATCAAGCCAACAGAAAGTCCTGAAGACCCAGATCCAGAATGGAAACTATTTTGCGGAGGACTGGAAGACAGCGTACTAATTATATGATTTCTTGATGTAGTGAACAAGAGGTACAAGTACATGCATCTCATAGACGTACATGCATTTCAACATAGACCACATATTAGACAGAGTCTACATCTAATTTCTTGTTCGACAACCATGCAACTACCCATATAATGAAAGCCAAATCACTTTTACCTTCATTCTCCTCATTCTCATCCTCCTTTCCCCTTTTACCTTCATTCTCCTCATTCTCATCCTCCTTATCCCTTTTACCTTCATTCTCCTCATTCTCATCCTCCCCATCCACCTTCCCTTCTTAAACACCAAAAAAAGGTCCGCGATGAGGGCTTGCGAAATAAGTTTATGGAATTCGGTGAGCCAGCAAGCGCAGTAGTTATGATGAGGGATGGCGCGAGTAGAAGATTTGGATTCGTAACATTCAAGAGCGAAGAAGAGTTTCGCGCAGCTATCATGTGCCCAAGCGTACTATAATTTAACTTTATTTTTGGGAAAATCACCCTATTATAGTAGAATAGTTTATAGAACGGATGTAGGATGGACTTGGATGGATCGGATGGACCCTCCCCCTGATTCTTCCGATCCTACTTGAAATGGTGGGAAGTCCATCCGTTCCATCCGATCCATCCCATCCCGGATCTGGGACCCCTATGAATTATTCTATTATAGAACCGTTATCAGATTTGAACAATAGAACTAGGACGCTCCTCCACCAAAAGACTTGGCTACTAGAGTGTTCGAATCGTTAATCACTGCATGGGTTCTCATCTTCAGTACTACTGACGTTTCGCTTCATAAACCTCAAGAAATGTGATACGTGAACAGGCCAACGCCTAAACCACTAAGCCAACTGCGCAGTTGGCTTAGTGGTTTAGGCGTTGGCCTGTTCACTTATCAAAATGCCTTATAATGATCTTTTAACTTATAAATACATAGCTACTAATCTATCACTCATCCAGTGCATAGCTCTTAACTCGGCATAGCCCTCTCCCCCATGCACACAGGTAGCCCCTATACCTCATGAATAGGTAAATACATCAAATCAAATCACTAGGTCGAGATCAACGGCAAAGTCGTTGACGTGAAGGTGGCACAGTTGCCCAAGGGCCACTATTTTCCAACAGAAGGCAAGCTCTACATCGGAGAATTGGGGGAGACGATAAATCAAGCGATGCTGCATGAGCATTTTGCGCAGTTCGGCGAAATACTTCATACCACAGTAATGATGGATGCGGCAACTCAGAAGAGCAGTACAAGAACTATTCATCTGTTTCTTAGTCGTGCAAAAAGAAAAAGTAGAGTAGTAGTTCTTCTTCTATTATACCCCTAGAGTGGGTATTTACATTCATTCATTAATTCCTTCATTCTAGAAGTAGGTTACTTGCATCTTCCGCTAGATCCAAACTTTTTTGATTCGTATTTGAGCAAAGTTTTCAAGCAGCCACCTGTTCTTGTAGTGCTCTTCTATGTATATGGCTAGTCTTCACCATATAGATAGTCGATTCTCACTCCAAAAACACCACAGAGGGCTTCGGTTTTGTGCAGATGAAAGATCCAAAGTTGGCATATGACCTCCTGAAGAAAGAGCATAATATAAATGAAATTGCAGTCGTAGTAAAATGCTCAGCCAATAACGCACCGGCAGGCAGTAAGGGAAAAGGGTATATTTCCTAGACCTAGTGATATGAAGATTGATTTGACGATGTTTTTTTCTGCTAGTACAGTCGCTGAGCTTGGTAGAAGCAGTTTTTCTTTTTACTTGAACTACTGGGATATAAAAATAGTGAACAGCAAGCAAACTCCGTCAATTCCCGTGGCTTGCAGACTCTGGCTCGTCTGCAAGCCACGGGAACCCCAGGAAGGTCAGCAAGTTTAGCCTTAACGAGACTGTCTGGCGAACCCCTTCCATAATAATAATAATAATGTTTTTCTTATAGCGAATAAATATAGAAAATTACTTTATTCAACACACTTACTCCAGTGACGAAAAGGGAAAGAAGGGCTTTGCTTTCGGCGGAAAAGGTGGATTTTACGGATACCAGGCACCAGGCCAGGGAGGCAAAGGTTAAGGCCAATATTGGATAAAAATTTTCTCCATTTGAAAATGATTTTTCCATAACTGTTATTCTTTTTACTCATAATTTCTTGAAGAAGAACCGAGGTTTCTCGTGTACTCTTTCCTCTACAGAAGTCAGAAGTCTCATGTTCTACAATATTGTTTTGTTATAATACAATCTCCCACTAAGAATTAGGAGGTTTCCAGGATGTAACGAATAAAATTTTCGTTGGCGGACTTCCTCAGTCAGCCAACAATGACAGTCTCCGACAGTTCTTTGGACAGTATGGCGCAATCAAGGATGCCATTGCCATGTATGATAGGGAAACTGGTACTCTTCACTGCCTAATTTTATGTAGAGATCCTGATCAGATGATACTAACCTTCTTGAACGAAACCGAAAGAAATGGAATCCATGACCCGTCATCAGCTATTCAATCTCAACTATTCGAAAACTGAAAATAACCGAGTTACTGACTGAAATAAGGGAGATAGCCTCACGCCAAGGCTACTCTTCCCTCTCATTAGTATCTCGGTCATTCTGATCAGTTACTATTATCCTTGACAAAAAATCTAGGTAAACCGCGTGGTTTCGGTTATGTGACCTTCATGTCAGAGCAAGACATGTACACGTGCATCGGAGATAAGCAGAATCACTACATCGACCAAAAGTACATCGATGTGAAGAAGGCTGATAACAGATCCCCAGGAGGCGGTGGTGCTGGATATGGATTTGCTGCGCCACAGGCAGCTTATGGTACTCCTACTTTATTAAGTATCTTCTAAGTACTCGAAAACTGAAAATGACCGAGTTATACCGACTGAAATAAGAGAGTCTCGACTGCATTCCTCTTCTTTCAGTTGTATCTCCCTTTTTATTTAAGTACTAGCTACTCGCTTCATTATTACAGGCAGCTTATGGTGCTTCTACTTTATTTTTAAGTATCTTTCTTCTAAGTAACTCAAACTAGGAAGATGAGGAACTTAGCCCTTTGTTGATGTTTCAATCTTAAATTGGTGATAGTTCCATCGATCTCGATTATATGCTTATTCATCATGTTGATGTAGTACATAATCTTCTTCTTTATCATCAGTAACATTATCCCCATTTACTCAAGTCCTTGGTCGTTCCACTTACAGTTACACTTAGGTAAATGTACATGCTGGAGTCCTTAAGTAAATTATGCTGGGTTCCACCTGAGTAAATGCTGGAACACACTTACAGTCCTTAACGATCTTCCTCACCCTCCTTTGTTCCACTCCTCCTTCTCCATTCCTGTACCTAACCTTTCCCCAGGTTACGGCCAAGCGCCAGCCTACGGATTTGGCGGTGAGTATGCTGCCTATGCAGTAGATCCTAACTACGCCTACGCAGCTGCTGCCTATCCACAGCAGCCATTCGGTGCTTATGCAGCTTACCCGGCACAGCAATACTACGCCGTCCCAGCAGCGGGACAGGGTATTATCCATTAGATATTAGAAATAGATTTGAATATGGTTAACGTGGTGGTCGGTTCTATTGTGGATTTTTTTTGTTTATGGTAGTGCTCGAGATGCATGATTTTTTGTCAGTTATTTTCTGATGCAGGAGATGATATTGCTAATTGCTACCAACTGCAGCTACAACTACCAAGGTAAAATGATAAACACAGATTCAGATTGCCACTCCCCTCTTACTTCATAACAGAACAACAAATGGTAATGACCATGACCCCAGATCAAATGGCTATGACCATGACCCCAGATCAAATGGCTATGTACGGCCAACAAGCTGCTTATGCCGCTGCAGCTGCTAGACCGGCACCGTATTAGATTCGAGGAGACGACTCAGTGACTTCAGACTCGATCCTGACCATGTGACTTCCGACTTTAGAAACACTGCTGTAAGACGCTACGACGCAGAAGTTGTCCCTTTAGAGAACGACGCTTCTGATCCTGTGACTTGAGCCCCTTCGAGAACAAGAGGCTCTTCTCATTGGATGGTCCACTGTACGATCTGCTCTTCCGTAGTGGCTCAAGAATGGAGGGATGATAATGTTCTTGCAGCGGTTGCAGGGGAGCGAAGAGCAGATTGGGATTGGGAATCGGGATTGCAGGTCAAGTCACTATAATCACGACGTAGTCTCTGCTGTACTGTCATGTTTACTATTTTTCAATCTTCATCAGAAATAAATGTATAAATTTGTACTAGCTCCTTTCGAGGATCCTTATCTACTCAACACTTGAAATTAATTCATCGATTCATCTGAGACTAATTCTTAATGTTAAACTCCGCGCTGAAAGTGAAATTATAATGAATACTTGTCCATCGTTTTAAGTCGTGAAGAACTTGGAAAACAACTGATTGCTCCTAATTTGTGATGTCGTGTCAAGAACTACAGCTGAGTACTTTATAGTGAAAAGACTAAGTAAATTATCTTCGAACTTGTTCTCGAATAACCTGACTCGTAGTGTTGATTCCATTCGTCTAAAACTTTTTTGCTGCCTAGATCAATCTAGATTTTTAATGTAGTATTGAGCGCACGAAAAATAATAGTTGGTTGCGCTTTTTATGACTGATGCCAGAAGGCCAATTGAAAAAAACGATGAAAAAAAGATGATGTGGAAGCAGCTCCTCTCGTCCTCGCAAGGCATTCATTTCCTCCCTTGTATTGCTTCGTGCTCATATAATGAAGATCGCCAGTAAATGAAAATGTTGAGGAGCATGATGGCTACACAAGGAAGAAATTGATGGATCATAGAAGAAGTGACTCATCAGTTATAGGTATTATGCTCGTACTTTACTTGTGTTCATCAACATTTTGATGCTGAGTGGCGAATGCATGTTCTTACGCACAATATAAATACTTTCAGGATGAAGGTTTTCTACATGAAATAAATTCAGTTTGAAGTAGGAAACAAATCGGTGGTTCTTCTCGGTTTATGCGAAAGAAATATCTCGGGATTAAGGTGCGTGGAAACTCGGTTTTGAGTGTAACAGAATCCTGCTGTTTGTCTTATCCTTCTAGATTTTTCCAATGTGCATGAGGCTCCTTGAAAGCACGACCCTTCATGGCGTAGATTTCAACCTAAATTTGTCAATCCTGTTGAACGACATCGAATGTCGTCGTCTTTTTCCATCGTTCGTGATCACTCTTCATTCAAGAAAGAGAGAAAACAGCGGAATCAGGAAACTTCGACTTGCTGGTCATGTTAAGTGCAAAAACCTGATGCCACAAGCTGTTTTTGCGGCACTAGCCGCCGCTGGTCGAACCTACGCTCGGAAGCGACAGGCGCAGCGAGAGGATCTCTCCACGGAGCACCCACCTCCTGGACCCAGGGGACAGCTTTATCGTCGGTGGGACGTGTTTGTAGTTGACTTGAATTTTAGTTCTTGAATTTGTTGGTTCTTGCATGTAGTTGTCGACTATTGAACTTGTATAGAATGAAGAAAGGTGAACGTGAAGCGACAACATAGCTTTGTCCCCGACCGAATGCTGCAGTGCTGAAGATTTCTCCATAACTCCTCGATTTTTCATGTCTTTGTTCGACCTCTCCTCTAATTCTGCGAAGCCGACGTGAGCGATCTCACGAACCGTCCAGTGTGCTGTTTCTTTGCCATTTGCTGTTGTATGGCTTTCTGCGGACGCAGCGCTAACCTTTTCAAAGGCGGCTCCAACCCATCCAATCCCGAGCAAGAGCATTACGCGCAAGCACGTGGGACCTTCTTTAGTCGTTGGGTACATCCCAGAGACCCAGATTTGAGGGGTGCTTTCTCTTAACAACGGAGTCGGTGGTTCTTGTGGCTTGGGGCTGTGGCGTAGAGTTCGAGGTTTAGAGGTTTCTCTTCCTAGAAGAAGCGAAGTACATTAAAAGACTTTACCAGATCACGAAGATGATGTTCACGTTTACAGACAATCAATTTCATGATTTTTGAAATGGAGTCGACTTTACTCACAGCACGCCTATGCTTTACGCGTGAGAACAAGTGGAACTTGCAAAACGAACCTCTCGCGTGATGGGGCATGTCTTCATTCTATAGAAAAATCCTCTGGTCATCCATCCTCCACAAACCCACAAACATTATTTTTCCCAATTTTTGGATCGAGATTCATAATTTTCCTTTTGAAACTGCGCCGCAAAATGGTCTTTTTCACTCCAGTTGAAGGTTTTCGGCCGTTTCGTGAGAATAACATGTAGGCTTTTTCAAGAAAAATGCGAACACTTGACCGCCGAGGACCTCTAGGTTGTTATCCTGATGGCGTCGCCCACCGCACGGCGGCGCACATGATGAACGAAATTCAAAATGGCGTATATTGTGAGTGAATGAGCCAGACTGTGCAAAATAAAGCCAGAGCTTTAAAACCATGCCTCCTCGTATTCGTACCGGCACCCACCTCGCCCGCCTGGACGAGGAGGGGCCCAATATCTTCATCGGCGATGACACGATACTGGGAAGCGGCAGTCCTGTGGAAGAGCTTCCCGCTTCGCCATCCCATCGACTTAATTTCGCAGATGCCATGCCGAGTCCTAGCAGACGGCGACAGATGCTAGCACGATCCGATAGTGGGAGAAGCCTAAGCGATCAGGTCGATGAGCCACAAGAGCAGCCACAAGAGCTACAAGCCGCTTCGGAAGAGGCAACTACGAATCATGTGTCTCCCTCAAACCCTGAGGAGAAGAAACCGTCATCAGGAAACAAGAGGAGACCTCCTGGAGGTGGTCTGTTGTTGTTCTATAACGACGATACTGATACCGCGATTGAGGAAGACATCGTGGCGGATAGTACGGCTACAGAGTCGGAGCCTGTCGTTGTTATGGTGGGCGTTTTAAGTCTACTTCATAGTGTGATTTGATTGAGTCTTTTGGGCTACTTGGCGTTGTATGATCCGTCGACTGGTAATTCATGAGGCAAAGCTCGTCTAAATCATACCTCGGACAGCGAGTACCGTCATTCGAGCGGCCGAAAGACGGCCCTTCTGTGAAAAGCGCCTCGTCGAGCAAGGAAGACACGTACTCGGATGACTTTGTTTCCTCTTCAATGGGTGGGGTCTCTGACAAACCTCAGCAGAGTGCTTCTGGGGGAGAGGACAACAAGAAGACCACGAATAGAAATGCACAAGCAACTTCGATCACGCCTGCCGTGCCTGCAGCACGTACAACAAGTGGCGGTACTTTTGTTGCTTCCCAATTTGGAGGTAGTACCAGTGCGCCGTCGACCACTACCACTGGTCAACTACCGACTACGACCACAGGGGGTCCTCTGCTGGCCGCGAATGATGGCGGACTACTAGCAGGACTGACCCACACAGGTCTGGGCACATCATCGTCCAGAACAAGTGGAGCAGCCGCGACCAGCACCGCAGCGTCATTTTCTTCTCCCAGTAAACATCTGACCACATCATCTTCCTATCATGCATCCGCACCAATGTCAGCAGGCAAAACGCCTCTAGGCGGTCCTCTGAGCGCTAGCAGGGAAGGAGGTTTCAGACACTTGAGTTCGGAGTTCCCTTTCGCTCCAGGTGTACACGCACAGAAGGATTTCTCACCTTCCATCATTCCTCCTTCTACGAGTACTACTCCTGCGGTCAACCTCAAGGCGTCGGCTTCTTCGGCCTTCCTGCTAGAGTCGTCCCGGCCAAAGGTATTGGATGCAGTAAAAGATCGTCGGCCCACAGGTCGCTTTGCGGCGTCAGAGACGGAGGAAACTGAGGTAGGAAAAAGAAGTGTCGTGGAAGATGACTGGTATTATTTTTACATTCTGGGATGATACAACAGATACTCTAACGGATGAGAACTTGTTTGCATCGTGTCTATTTTAACCTCAAGTCCTTCTGTTGTCCATCTTCATTATAATCATGTCAATATTCTAGGCGTGATTCGTCCCCGAGCAAAAAGCCGCTGCACCTGGAGCCGCTTGCGGCTAGTGGCCTCGCAACTTCCTCGGTAAGTGGATTCGCTCCTCAAAATCAACCATGTAGTTCCGGTATGGTCAGAGCAGCGCAGAACATCGCTTTTTCGGGCAATCCCGCAAGCGCAACTGCCACCCGTGGTTTCAAGACCGAGCATATGGCTAAACCGAGCATGCCTCCTGAAACGACAGCTCAGGCGGGTGCTAGTAATAAGCCTTTCCAGGCTCCTGGTGTCGAGAGGGCTTCCCAGGATACAAAACACACCACAAGCAGTGCCATTCCCTCTTCTTCCTCTTATGGTGGTACGAAAAAGAATGCATTTACTATACTTGTACTCCTCTACTTTTTAGGATTTGTTGAAAATGCTTTCAACATCCCCCCACTCCTTCTAACCTTCCTCTGCCTCCTCTTCTTCCGATAGCGTAGAACGCCTCGAAGCTCACGGCATTGAAATGAGTAAGTTCTTCTCCTCTGCGTGGGAACGGCTGGACCGGGAAAAGCAAAGTGCCATTGCAGCTGAGGAATTTGAGACGGCCTTGCAGAAGCACAGAGAGCAAATGGGTCTGAAATTTGCCAGAGAGGAGTTCTCCCGGCGTCACGGCGCTTTGGGCGGCCACAAAGCTCGATTGCGTCAGAACTTGTTGCTGCAGATCCAAGCGGAACGATACCAAGAATGCATCCGCTTAAAGCGGAACGAGGCCGAGCTAAATCATGCTTTGGAGCAACTGCGATTGTCGGAGCTAGAGTGGAAGAAGAAGGTGAACCAGAACCCACGATTATTGGCTGCATTAGAACGACATCCAGTCAAATTCTTGCCTCCTATGCTTTTGCCTTCGTTTATCCACAATGGCGAAGAAGAAGGAGGTCTGGGCTTTGATTTAGACGTTGATAATATTGGACGAGAGAGTCTAGGTGGACTCCATAAAAATCCAGTGTCTTCAAAAACTTCGGTAGCGTCCACTTCACCAGCAAAGCCACGTAGAAGCTCCAAGGAAACCTCAAAAACAAGTTCATCACATAATGCGACGACATCGACAGTAGGGTCTTCTACAGGAGGAGGTAGGCTCCACAAAGGAGAAACTGGGGCTGATCTTCGTGGAGGGTCAACTAGTCTGTTCGGTTCGACGATATCACCACCACATTCTACCGGAAACCAACGCAGCTCCGGTGCTAGAGGAGTTGCGCAGACACCTCTGGGCTTCGGCAAGCCTAGCCCCTCTACTTCACAGCGCGAGACTAGTCCTTTTGCAGCCGGTTGGGCAACTCATTCGTCGAAACTGAACTATGTAACTACAACTCCAGCAGGTTCTTCTTCTTCTTCTAGGAACCAAGGCCAAGGACAGCGAGGTCTTGAACCAGATTTCTTCTCTGACGATGGTCAGCAGCTTTTTCCCGACGAGACGTCACCGGTTCGGAGCAGGTCAGTGTCGCCACGATTAGACACGACTGCGATGCAGACAATGCTCAGAATGACTGGTGACAGTACAAGACCAAAAAGAAAGCCAAACAAACAACAGGGAGGACCACAGTCACCTCTATTAAACTCCGATGCTTATTGCGCAGCTCAGAAGCAGAAACGACAAGAGCGTCCAAGCTCAGCTCGTATCTTTAGGCCTTACGAGTCTCTGCGCAGTATTACTGGAGGCATACGAGGTTCGGCCTCTACACGTGGTTCATCTAGACCTGTCTCGATGGAGCGGGCTCGCAATGCTGCTGCAATCTTAGCTAGAGACGCGATTGAGGAGTCCGAATTTGCTTCAGGACATATACGGTCTCGAAGTCGCACACCTCGTGGTGGATCTAGACAAGGCTCGAAGTCTCCTAGTCAGTCCCGAAGTGCGTCACGAACAGTACCTGTAGCACCTGGACAGGATGACAACATGCTAGGAGGCGATGAGGATGACGACATTCTACGTAGTACTTCCCAAGTGTTGTCTGCCACAACGCCATTGCGGACAGATGGAGGCTCTTTGTCTTTCCCGGACGGCGCTGGAGAGTCAACTACAACGTCTTATTACAACATGTTAGGACTAGGAGGAGCAGGAACGCCAGTAGGGGAACCTCCTGATTTCTTTTCCACTAGTCTTCGGACTAGCATCGGAACGGCCAGCAGGATCTTGAACGACCAGAATTCTGTTGGTCATAGGAGGAAGGACGTCGTGAACAATGTCTATAAAACAGGGAATATCGCCACAACGGCGAGGCTGCGCGAAAAAGAACAGTATGCTTCGGCATATTATTTGAAGAGCAATAGTACTACCGGAGGGGTGAGGAACAACTCTAGTACTATGTCGATGTCAAACAAGCCGAGCTGCAACAACATCATGGGAGCAAATGATATTCTGAACGCCAGTTTCATGTCCTCTTTAACAGCAGGCAGTCCGGGCTTTGGGACAATGGATGCCATCCATACTGCTTTCAATGCTGTGAACAAGAACAAAGTCGTCGGGAACTACAGAGGACCAGGGCTCCAAATCTCAGGCAGTATGGGCATGAAAGCAGGTGCGAGTACTATGCCAATGCCAAGTGGTGTGCATCCTCCAACGGGTCCGGGTGGTGCGCATAACGCGAGTACTAACTCGTTTTTCGGTGGAGTGGGGTCGTCTGCATTGCTTCATCAAGGTGCTGGAAACAACAATCCTCAAGCTCAAAAGCAACATGTTAATAATGCACAGCCATCAAGTATCCAGCAAATACTGATGCAGCAACAGAATCAGAGACCCTCTTTCCGGACGCGACCTGGTGGACGGCCTGGGTCTGCGCCTGGTCGAAGACGAGCTACACCGCATAACTTGATGTCGAGGACGGGTATTGGATTCGGCAGTGGCAGGTATGATCATGTCCGTAGTCGCTTGTACGAGAAGACAGCGTCGCATCTGGCACGTGAAGCTTCGAACAAAGGATACACTCTAGTGCCGACGTCGAAGAAAGTGGACACAAGTGTTATGGTCCGGGAGTTTGATGCATACTACGTAGATAGGAGGTTTACGTTAGTAGATGATGGATAGAGAGATGCTTGGATGGACGACACTGCACTTCTTGATAGATCCAAGACACTATTGATGAGACCTTCGCTTCATCGTCCGAATCAGTCTAAAGACCTTCATGTTGCATAAATTTTAGGCCACTGGGCGAAAGAGGAGAGTCAGACAAAGGCAGAAGTTGCAACCTCGTTAGGAGAAGCGGCGGATGTTCTAAGGAAGTCACTTCATTGCGGAAAGATGACATCTAACTTCTCTCCCGAGCTGCGTCCACAAGTTGCCACCGCAGTGGCGCAGCAGCTGCATCACCAAGTCAGGTTGGATCCTGAGAATTTAGCCTCTATCGGCAAAAACTTAGGTCCATCGGATATGTTCTTCCCGAGAACCAATGTCTCTAGGTCGCCGTCCCCGAGAATGGAAGTGGCTAAAATTGGACAGAAGATAGCGAACAGTCAAGCGCGCAGTCGGTCACGGCCATCTTCAGCAAGACCTGCGAGTGCTCGGACGCCTTCCGCGAGGTCGCCTTTAGTTATGGGTTAAGGAGTCAGTCCTCTCTCAAAGTTCTGATGTTGTAGTCCAATTTGTCTCGTCATGGTATACTTCTAATCCCGAACAGGCTCCCGCAGTCCAGCAACCCCCATCAACTCTTACCCCAGCACCAGCATCAGCGCCACTTCGTCCAGCATCGGCGACTGCAAGACTGCAGCAGCAGGGTTCTGCTAGTCAAAACCAGTGGCCAGGGGCAGGAGCAGGCTCACCAGCAGGTTACCCCTTCGAAGTCCGAGACGAGTTAGATGATGCTTCTGAGAGGGAGACAAAAAAGGCAACGTTGGCGGATCAAATCAAGAATGGTGCAGCGTCGACAGCAGTGTCTCCGGTTGGGGTCGGGGAAAGCGGCAAGCAGGATTTGGCAAAACCGCAAGAAACGCTCAAGGTCGAGGCGGAGAAGGAGACTGCAGTCGCACCAGTACCAGTAAAAGAGCTTACACATTCGGGAGAGGCAGTACCAGAGTTGTCCAAGCCTCAACAAGAAGAAACTCCAATCCCCGACGACGCTGTATCGGAAGATGGTTTTTCGTTAGGACCTATGGCCAGCGACGTGCGGTCTTTGAGGAATGCACTGCGAAAGTGTAGATTGTGGTCGCAACTCCATGAGTTGCAAAAAGAGTTGAACGACCCACGAAAAGGCGATGCACTTCTTGAAAAGCCAGCGGCTGACCTTGTCCTTCGGGTGTGGGCTTTACTGTGGAGACGCGAGGGAGGTGCGGCTGAGGTTGTGTTAGGATGCTGAAATTTGTCTAAGTAGTTTTTTCAAAATTCAATAGAGTAGAAGCACGGAGCAACACAAACAAGAGTACTTCCGTTTGGGGACGGTTATCAAAACCAACAATACTGCAGGAGCAGTATGGTTGGCGTTGATCCGTAGTACTACTGCAGGGAAGAAACCTTTATCCCTCACCGCCATAAACATCCTCTAATCCTCAGCCAGTGGAAAAACGATCACGGAAAGTCCTCTCTCGCCCAAGAGCAATGGTTTGAGGGTTTTTTAGCCACAGTCGCCATGTTCCAGAACTGGGGTAGTAGTCTCAGAAGGACTTTGTTTCCTACTGGAAAGCAGCTTGCCGAAGCGACTCCGGAGGTCAACGAAGCCCGTATTCGCCGTGCGATTATGGCTCTGCTGTGCGTGGCGGAAGCGGACAGTGTATTCCAACCTTTTGACGATGTGCATGTGGAGCTAGACGTTTTTTCGAAACTAGAACAACAAGAAAGTTCTTCACCTTCACTCATGGCTTGTAAGAAAGCTCTTTACGCCTTATTCGCGGAGTACGACTACGAACCTTCGGCGTTGGTTCGTGTGCCGAAAGAGGAAGCTGACGCAGGAAGCTTCTGGGCAGGATGCGAAGCTGCTCTAGGCGTAAATACAGGCGAAGACGGCCTACAAGATCGAGAATGGACACTGTTGCTAGCGCGTGTTCAGGTGGAAAAAGTCCCGGAGGACAAGGTAAAGAAAATCATAAAAGAGCATCTTTCTGGTGGTGGAGCGATGAACTCTGCTTCATCTGGCGGTCAAAATGGGACTGGAGAAGCTACCAAGAAGCAGCCACCAAGCGTTGCGGAGTCCGATCTCGAAGTTGTAAAAACGGATAGTGATTTGTTTGAGGCTTTTCCAACTTCTAAGAAAGCGAGTCCTGCGGCGTCTGAGTCAGAGGAGCAAAGCTTCGATACCCGGGTCAAGTCGTTTGGAGCAGCAGCGGGTACTTCATCTTGCTTACTATGCTGATACTTAATACGTATGGAGAGTGACCAAGAATGTGAATGCTCGTTGTATTGTAGTTCGTAAGCTGCTCCTGCATCATAAAAATCCTCTTGTAAGTTCCTAAATCATCCTCGTCCATCCACCCCATCAGCCCAAGAGCGCGAAGACCCACTGCCAAAAGTTGCCACCGACAGCAACTATGAGGACGATGAATTTGAGAAGGAGGAGTCGGCTGAGTCTTTTGACCCCTTTAAATCATCGTCGGAACAGATGAAAACATCGGATGAAGAAGAAGAGCAAATGAAAAGAGTTAAGAAGGAAGAGCTAAAGACGATAACAAAGGGAGTAGAGCCTGCTCGAACCCCAGCTCCAGAAACAGTTGTTGAAGCAGCAACAGTTGTTGACCAAAGCACAACAAAGGCTACAACTACTAAGCATGTAGTTGCGTCGTCTTCGTCGTCATCTGTGCCTTCGGAGGTGGAGGAGAGCTTCGCAAACGAGACGTCCTCTGCCGCTGACGAGACGAGTGCCGGAACACAATTTGTTCAAGCGCGCCAAGAAAGTACTAGTCCTGCTGTCTTAGCACCTGCAACAGGGACAGCTGCAACTGCGTCAAAACCGGAAGCACGACTGGGGGATAGGAGTGCCGATGAAAGTGCGAGCAAGACTGATGAAGAGGCTGATAGTTTGGACAACAAAGCCGATGAAGGAGATGAAGGCGCTCTCCATCCACCTGAAGTGTATGTTGTTGAACCGGCACCTTCAATTGGCGCCACCTCGTCAGACGAGAACAATTTTGGGGGATCGCAACTTGTCACGACAAGCCCTCCTCGTGCTGATGGCAGCGTCACCGTCACGATTCCGACAAGCAAATTACCGATACCGGCAGCGCCAAGTGGTAGCACTTCCGCGGCCGAAACGTGGGAGAAGGAGGAGCAAGGACAACAAAATCAGCAATCACAAAGCAACCTGAATTTCGTGCAAAAAAAGGAAGAAGAGACGGACGCGCGAGATCAGTCATCAGCACATGCAAGCAACGATGTGACCGCAGGAGATATCTATCAAGGATCTTCACAGGGATCGAGGGCGTTGTCTTCGGAACAGCGGTCTTTGCTGGGAACGAGCACTTCAGAGGACGATCCGGTTGATTTAAGGCTACAGCAATACTGAATACTATCGTTGTCCAAGACAGGTTGTACTTGTACTTAGATTATCTTCATGAGATAGACGTGCTCATGCGCTTTCTAACAAGCAGGACCACCAGCCGATCGAGTGCGATGCCGTCAACGACGACCATGCCATCAACGACAACGATGCCTTCTACTGCAGCGCAAAGACAGCCTGCCATCAACGAGCTTTCCGATGCAGGTTCTTCTAATCTACCTCGATTGTCCTCGTCGTCAGAGAGTAATGCAGAAGCAGAAGAAAAAGAAGATTATGCACACGATGAGCAGATACTGAAGGCGCAATTCGGAGTTAGTGCTTCACCGCAACATCCAGGTGGAGGTTTCCGCGCTATGCTGCAGCAGGCATCCGAAGAACCGAGTCCTCCTGCGAAGAAGGATATTGATGAAGAGCCTGCTCCTCAGCCAGGAACCAATCCTTCAACGAATCGAGAATCCAACGACACCTATGAAGACGATGACTTCGATTCTGACGCACTGCCATTACCAGGATCCTCTAGGTCGGATGATGCTGCTGTTCCGGCGAAAGAGCCAGATGTCGATACGAAGCCAGCATCCGTGGCAGAGGAAAAACCTGCTGCTTCGACGGTGGAGGTGAAAGGCTCGATGGGTGGCGGTTCGGCTCCCTCGTCTAGTGAAGAGGACTCTAGTCTGTTTGGATCGTCTTCTTCAGGCTTACCTCTACCTTCTGATGGTCCTCGTGCGCCTGCAGTCAGTGTCACAGCTCCTTCTCAACAGCGGCCCACCACCGGTTCATCTGCAAACAAAGTTCCCGAATCCTCCTCATCGGGCAGCGACGCTGAGGCTCGCGAAATTGAGGAACAGAGACGCAAGTTGAAACAATATCTTACCCCAAGTATTAGGGCTTGAAAGTTGGCATCTCTATGCGCGTTTCTATGTCTTCAAGGAGGGAAGCCCTAGATATGCGAGCTAGAGACGCCAACTTTCAGTCTCTAATAGTAATTACAATGTCGTGGACAAAGAGAACAATGGGGAACAGGTGCAGGATGCAGGTACTTCTGCTATGGTACCTTCGACGGATTTAACGCAGCAAGAGGCAGTGCGGGAGATCATGTATTCAACGCAGATTCCTTCTAGTCAAAAGAGCACTGTCCTCAACGAATGGAAGAGGAGGAAGTCTTTGCAACCAATTGGAGGAGGAGCAGCAGCATCACAAGCGTCTGGAGCCACAACACGAACGCCAATTATAGCACCAGTAGCCCAACAACAACAACAACAACAGCACCTCCCTATTGGTGGCATCAAACCATTAGTCCCGCCACCAAGCGGGATCGCGCCTCTGATTCCACCTCCATCGCTGTATGGCGCAACTCCACCTCCATCTCAGCCGCCTTCGGAGGCAGTACCTACTTTTGGAGGAGCTGGATTAGTGTCGAAGAGAACAGATGAGGATGAGGAAGCTGGAATCTACGAGGACGACGACTTCGACAGCGCCAGTGACTCGGTGGAGAAAAGCGATGGAGGCGATGTATTAGCGGATAGTACTAAAAATGATAACATTATGGGATAGTTGTAAAAATGACAACCGGTTAGTTTTTACCTCTAAAACTTAGGCTGATCCCATGCAGCAAAATGATAACATTATGGGTGAGATTCTTGATAATTCGTGAGCCTCTCTTCAAAAGGCAATATTAGAAGTGAGACAACCAATACAGAGTGCGTTAATAAAGTAAAACAGGAATCTGCGCAGGCGCAGTTTCTCCTCTAACAAACTGATGAATTTTATGGGCAGCAGCGCACGAGGGAACATCACTGGCATGCACCATGAAGAAGCACCGTCGAGCAGCGCTAGTAGTGCTACAAGTGCGCGAGGTCACGAAGACGAAGAGCATAGTTTGCAAATCAGCGACGATTCTCTAGCCAGTATCGAAAACGTGATACGCCAAAATCGGGAGAAGAGAGGAGAAGCTGTGTTGCCTTCAACAGCTTCTAGTCGTGTGGTGTCCTCATCGTCTAAGGGTAGAAGTCCTACCAGATCTGGTAGTGGCAACAATACCACAACAACTTCAGGAGGATCAGTCGCATCGACTACACCAGCTACGACAGGGGCATCTCAAAATCCGTTTCAAAATGCCTACAGCGATGTTCCTGGCATGGATTTGGCCTCCCGCGTTGAGTACAAGGGACCACAGAAGAAGGTAACACGCTTTATTTCGGCAGGAACGAAGAAAGACGCATACTCGTCTAGATCATCGTCATCGTCTTCGATCAAAAAATCCTCAAGCAACAAGATGTCAAGTCAAGAAAGGCAATGGCTGGAAATTCTAGAGGAAGAGCCTGTGATAGTGGAAAGCGACGATGAGGATGACCCGTTTAAAGGGGGTGTGAGCACCATGGTGACAGGGAAGTCGAAACTGGGGAAAAAGGCAGTAGGACAAAACAAGAGCACCGCGCTGGCTTATCTGGATGGTACAGAGTTTCACCATTCCTGTTTTTGTCTGCTACTAATGCGTACTGATTTGGTCACCTCTTTCTTAGGGCGTTTTAGTTTTTTCGTCGATTGTGCTGCTTGATCTCACCTCATCTCCGCAATGACACGACTCACGACTCTCCATCCTCAGAACTGTAATCGCCACACTCACATACAGAAATGTCATCGACGTCCTCCTCGATGGGATCGTATTCGGAGGATGAATTTGTCACCGTGAGCCCGTCGCGTACCGCCAGGCCGAAATCTGCGGCGCGAGGGGGATCGAGGCCTGTGTCTGCGCAGTCGGCGAGTCTTATGGAAGGAGGCAGATGAATTATGGAGAGATGGTAAGTACTCGAAGCCTTAAAATACGCAAGGAAATTCAAGAATTACGCTGTAAGGCAATAGCCCTCTTAAGTTGTAACGTTCCTCGGTTATTTCAGTTTTTCGAATAAGTAGTTCGATTTTGTAAATCTAGCTTGTTGAAGAGATTTTTGATAGCGTTTAGATACAAACAAGGCTGGTTTCACAGGTCAGAAGAAAAGAATCAATACAAACAGCACTTCTTTTATTCTTTTGTAATGAATGTCAACGGTTGCAGCACTTTCTTATTTCAGGTTGATGAAGCGTCACAGCCATAAGATGGATGAGTCGTTCTGTTTTTGGGTCGTTCTGTTTTTGTCTGTTTGCTACCGATAAAGCCAAGATTAGGTCGCGTAATACTGATTCTGAATATAGGAATAAGTAGACAGAAGGAAAAGTAATTTGAATTTCGAGATTGAGAGAGATGCTAACAAATTCAAATGATTTGTAAGCAGACGTCAAGTCGTTGAACTAATTGAGAATGAACAATGAACACTCGCCTGGTACTACTAGGTTTAGATTGATATCGCATTTCCTGCTCCTAAACAAATGCACTAAAACACAATATAATTTCTCGCAACAACTACATGCAATGAACACCTTCAGCTAACTACAAGCATTTGTATCACAAACATCGCTGTATAGAAAATGAAGAATCGAGAGTGGAATATAAATGAACAACTCGTTTACCTCGTTTTGATTTATAGACCGGAAGTTTCTAGTCCCTATGGAGAAAATTATAGTAGAACATTACTTGAAGATAAGTCGTTTTTTTCGTAAGTCGATACAACTAGTTTCATGAATGAATAGGAATGAACCTTTATACAGAATCATCGTTGTTGTACGAAGTAGCATTGTTTCTCTCTGGAAGGTTGTTCCATAGATGTGACTGTGAGGCTCGCTGGAAGGTTGTCCCATAAAAGTAACTGTTCTATTCTACGACATAACTACGATGTTTCGCTCTAGAAAAGTTCATTCTTTTATGGCACTTCAATGGCCTCTAACGCTCACCCCCTCGTAGGTGAGCCAACTCCTATCCTATCCTACTACAAAGCTCGGCGTTGCAAAAGGTGTGGAATTATGTCGATGGTAGAAAACCAGACTATCTCGGTCTCTCTACTCTCTCTGTCAGTCTCTTTGTCCTAGTACGGAAGAGTCGGTCAAAGTAGCACAACTTGTGTTTAATACATCGGCTTCATTTAATACATCGGTTTCTAAAGGTGGGGAGTCAGTATCGGGACGTACACCACTGCCACATCCCACCTGCCTCCAATATCCGCTGTCCTGCGACCCCTGCTCCATTGACTTCTTTTCCGCCATCTGTGTTCAGATTTACGCACTTAAATTTTTTGGTAAAATCACTTCTCCTCATGAGCATCTTCCTCCACAACATTCCGTCTTTTAGCCTGCAAAAATCAATCAAGGTAATCGTAATTTGAATTTCCAGCTTCACAGCTATTATCCTGGTTCAAACTGCTTATCAAGTCCAAGAGATCAAGAAAGATGTCGCAGGTCACCGCCTCAGGGCGGACGGCGAAGGACAATTTGAATACGTCTATTTCCAACACCTATTACGCCACAGATCTTCACCAGCAGAGTCACTACAATGCAAATTCGATTCGTAGTGGCGGACCCCTGGAACAGCACTGGTACGAATCCAGATCCGCATTTGGATGCGGTAAACTCCCAGGTCCTCATGGGAATCCGCATTTAGTGCGCCCTAAACCTGCACCAGTTCCGAAACCGCCAAGCAATCCGGAGAGGGATAGTCAGGCGTATCTGAAGGGGCTGTACGATTTCAAGGTATTGATTGTTAAGGGTAGGTTAAAGGTGCTTTTCTTACCGCTTTTCATGCCTCTCCTAAGGGAGAAAGGCATAACAAGCGGGGAAAGCGAGCACCAAAAACCTACCTCTAAGATTGTTCTTAATGTTTTGACGAGTTGTGAAGTTGAAGTGCCTTTTCACGTAAACGTAGTCGTAGAATTTCCGTCAGTCGTAGAATGTTCATGGCCTCGTCCACAATTTCCGTCACCAATCACAGTCATCAAAATCCATCTCCCACCACCTCACGCAGATGAACGAATGGCAAGAGAAGACAGCTGCCGCTGAGCCGCGTTGTAGTGCTATGTGGAGTGGGGCTAGCGTCTATCCTGGTCCACGCGGCAACCCAGGGGCCTATGAGCCTTATCCTCCGGGGACAGTAGTCTCAAATCCGCGTCCCACGGCGGATGGAAATCTCTTATGGCATCAAGAAATCATCTTATAACTCGTGAACATACAAACATACAATCCAATAGAAACTCCAAAAAAACAACCGGTTACAGTTTTCACGTCTAAAAATCTAAGCTTATCCCGTGCAACAATAGAGACGACATTGACTACAACATCCTGGAAAGCTTAGTCTTTTGATAAAGACGAAGACCACACCCAAAGAAAGAGGTCGACCAACAGGATGTATATGTTTCAAGTTTCATTTGGATCTACTAAGTAGTGTTAAAAAGGATCTCTAATACCCTCAGTCTTGTACCGTAATCAGCAACGGGTTTACGAATCCTTGGCCATGGATAAGCAAAGACAGACGGATCGCGCAATGACAGGCCGAATCTTCAACCAGGCTTTTCAGGAAAGGATAGCACCGCATGAGCGTGACGGAACACGGGAGTTTTATGGAGGGTTGCGATGACCGCCTGCTCACCAAGCAGGGAATTAGAGGAACATTGATTCCAACATTATAGGAAGAGAGTTGTCGGAGTTAGTGTCGTACTGGACTTATCGAGGAGAGGTATACTAGACGAGGAGAGTCAGAAACTCTAATTAGAACATACTAGGCATACTACATAACTCAGACCATTATGATTTTCAATAAAACACAATCAGAAACGAACTTGAACTTATCATGAATGTATACTGAGAACAAAGGAACGCTGGCATTACTAACTGCAAGACTACTGTGAATTGTTAACTTGTTATATCGAGAATTTTGGAAAAGCACTGAGATTTGTTGCACAGAAATGGACTACAAATAAATCGGTTGTCATAGGAATACCATGAAAAGAGTCTGACTTTTTGGAGCTTCATCCCTGTACTATTATTAAAGTTGATCATGACGAAGATCAAAATCGAATCTGCACGAAGTGAAGTGTGTCTCTCTAGATCAACAAGTATGTTGTTGTTCGTGAGGTTGAGCGCACCTCTTACTCAGTCCTAAAACACAATAAAGAATTGGTATTCGGTCATTGGAGAGAAAAATCACTTCTGTCATTCGAGGGAAAGTCAATAGGATGGTTCTGGAGACGAGGAAGTTTCAAGACCCTTTTGATCATCACATCTGCTACTTCGGTGATATTATTAGTTACAATATCGCTGCCTTGTTGTTATTTTTTATCACTTATCTTAGTTCCCGCCTACAAAGCCGCAGGCCATTCATTTCTTTATCAGCGTTGTACCTGAGTACGACTCCTGATCTCTGGAGTAAAATTTTATTATCGGGTCTAACCACCCCCAACGCATTTCAGATATTTTCGTTCTCAATAAACAACACATTCGCATTGATTCTCATCATATTCTCTACTAGCTCCAAGTCATAATTATTGTTCTACGTCTCTTTTGGTTCTTCGCGTATTCTTTTCTACCAGGTCTCTGCATCCACCTCCGTTCTCAAATATAACGCATAACCTGTTTTAAAAGTCCTCTATTCTTACGTAGACCCTAGTTGCTCACCAAAATGTCCGCCGCAATCGTAGAGGTGAAACCTCCCGCCCTAGCAGAGGAGAAAAAGCAGTCGGTTTCTGGCGAAAAAACGTCCGTGAACGTCGCCGCGAAACCAGTGGTTCGTGATTCGATTCCTAATCGTACAAGTCCTATAGACCAGATCGTCGCGCGAGAGTGGGTGCGACACTGTCTACAATTGAATCATGGGTGTGACGCGTGGGATGACAGCACTACAACTGGAACCGCGTCTAAACAGTTTGCCACAGTCCCTTCCAGCAGCTTATATGCGCAAATCAAAGAAGACAAGAAAGCCGTTTCGTCGATGAAATTGAAGCCTCTGGCTTTGCCTACTGTGAAGGAGGACAGCGTAAAAATAACTGGAACAAATAATACTGGAACCGGTTCTAACAAGCTCAACCACCCTCCCTGGGACTTCCGAAGCCCTGCATTAGCAGATCGTAACAGTTTCGACGGAGGGGCGTTGAGGCAAGGTAGGAAAAGGGTCATGAATGCATCTACAGATTGCCAATCCAAGGTGGCTGACATACGCTTTGGAAAAGAGACGGACCCAGCTTCGTTGAAGTCAGGTACAAGTATGCCTTTGGATTGGTTACGTGATATCCACAGAAGATGCATGAAGATGTCATATCTCTACTATTGATTTGAACTATGCTAATATATTTCAATTATCTCATCACACACTCAACATTCCTAAGAAGTGCTAACTTAGTTACGCAAAGGCTGCTCCACTCTGTTGCTAGCGAGATCATCTAGGTCTAATATCGAATCAAGAAAACGCAATCCACACAACTTGTACAGCATTCCTGATCCGAACCGAAGGAGAGCGCATCTCCGATGATATCAAGAATACTCGCGCTTCTTTGACGAAGGACAAAACGGCGCGGACTTGGTCCCAACCAGAGGCAGCGCGGTACTTCGAAGCCAGTTGCAACAAGGACACGAATTCGGATAAGCCCTCAGTTGCCTACGCGACCCGAAAGCCAGGAGATGCGGAGGAGGGCAAGGAAAAAGTGCGAATCCCAGTCAATAAGGACGCATTTTTGCAGTCGAGTTCGGCAGTATCGCCACACGGACGATGGGAATCTGAGAAGGAGAAGAAGCATAGAGAAGACTACCAAAAAAGAATGAAGATGGTGCCTGCACGATATAGCACTGCGAAAAAGAAGGCGGTGTAGAAATTCATATGGAGGCGTTGTAGTTCGATCCCAACGTATAACGGAAAATAGCGCAAGGACAAGAGTCGATCATCCAATATTTTCTATCGTTCAAAGGAAAAACATTTGTATCGAAGTACTTATGTGGCCGCCAGCCACTTGTAGTAGCTGAATAGAGTCTGGCTTTTCCTGTATTATACTTTTTAGCTCCTAGTAAAAGGCTAACTATTCTGTGATTGTGAAGAAAACGTAACTACAGGGAGTCAATAATCCCACCGTATTTTCATTGATTCAAACAACAAGAGAAAGTCCGACAAACATTTTTCAGGTCAGTCACAAGCAGACTCTCTTCGAAGTTTCCATGGTCACCCAAAGGACTATTCTTCGATGTTAAACAGACTGTCTCTGGTTGTTGAATTTTGTTGAATTTTCTGTGAACAGAGGTGACTTGGAAAGTAAGAAATCATAGACGCATAGTACGACAACATGGTACAAGCTTTCCGTGATTGCTATTCCGAGTGTTCTACCGGAGGCCCGTCGCCGCGTCCCTGGCACTGTTTGCATTCCGTGGAAAGAACATGCAACTAGAAAGCTCTACAGGAGATCTCGTTGTCTCTCTGGAAAAAAGCTCAAAGCTTTCTCTTTAAGTTTCAAAAGAAGCTGCAAGCGAATGTTGTACTTAGCCGATGCTTGTTGGCAAAAAAAGGCAACCCTTGGACAGTTTTTTGTGATGTTATCCCCACTCCATGTTGCAACCAAAACCGCAAATACTTAGAACATGCAAGAAACATGAGATTTTCCGCGAAAGCAAAGACGGAAGTAATTCAACTACACGCACTTCTTACTATAATGTAATGAAACTAGTACTGCAAATTTAAGATATAGTCATAAGTTTGCCTGCAATATTGACTTGAATCAACTATCAAATTAGCCTCTGCTGGTAGTACCAAACATCAAGATGAAAGGCGCTCTTGCTGCGATCCCGGAAGATTTCTCTCAGCGTATCGACGAACTAGAGCGACGCTATTCCCGCCATCATGAAGGAGGTCAACATCAGAATGATGCCACTAGAGCTCCTGGATCAGGAGGAGCATACAGCGCAACAAGTGGCACGACAAGCTCATCTTCGTCCTCCTTTGCTCTTTTTCCGTCATTCGATCTTGGGTACGATGTCCGAGCATCGTTCCCCTTCGAACCCTATGCGTGTCAGTTGGAGTACATGCGCAAAGTGGTGCTTGCCTGCGAAAATCGACAAAATGCGTTACTCGAATCACCGACCGGAACCGGAAAGACGCTCTGCCTACTCTGTGGCGTATTGTCTTGGCGCGAGACGTTTGCAGCTCGTACTACGGCGAAAATCCAGCAGAAGCAACAGGAGGATGCCTCTTATCACGCGTGGACGGACGACCAGTTGGCGAAAGACATCAACAATGCGTTGCCAAGAATATTTTATACCAGTCGGACGCATAGTCAGTTGAAGCAGGTTAGCCGAGAGTTGCGGAAGACGGCGTACAGGCCACGTGCGACAGTAATAGGCGGTCGAGAGCAGCTATGCGTTCATCCCATGGTCAGTAATTAAGGCTATTTACTAGTTGTTCAAAGTGGTCACTAGTTGTTCAAAGTAGATGGGAAGAATCAACTCAGCACTCTCTGATAGAGGAAAGTGTAGTGGTCTGAGCACTTCTAATCCCCACAAAAAGGCATGAAACAAAGCGCCTTGTGTGGTCAATTCTGCGCAAACACGAGAAACAACAAGAAAGCGGAGAAATTCGGACAGGTGATGAGCGTCGCGACAGGAGGGTCATCAGGCTCCTCGGGAGGTGGAGGCAGTGGCGCTGGTGGGACCTGCAGCTACTATTACTCCGTCTTCACGCGCAAGTACCAACAGATTCTCCCGGACACCAGTTTGATGGACATTGAGGAACTGAAATCGGTGTGCAAACAGAGCTTCGTGTGTCCATTCTTCAAATCGCGAGAGGACGCACGGGAGGCGCAGCTGGTTCTGTGTCCCTACAACTACCTCTTGGATCCAGCGGCGCGTGGGGCACTGAACTTGTCCTTGAAGAATTTATGGCGATTAAGTCACATGTGTAATATTGTCGAGATTAGGTGGACGACATGAGAACAAGTAAACGTTATTTAGACATACCTCCTTCCTCTAAAAGGCGCAATCGTGATTTTTGATGAAGGTCACAATATCGATTCTATCTGCGAGCAGGCTCAAGGATTCGAAGTGTCGCATCGAGAAATTGCTTTTCTAGAGTCCGAAATCATCGATGCCATCAATGAGGTGAATGACGGAGGCGCTCTGCACCTGGTCCATGATCCGAATCTAGACGTCACCGAAGGAGCTGGTGGAATGGCAGGAGGACAGGCCACCTCTAGTTAAGGCTCAATGAATATATTTCATTTCATCTACAAGTCAGTTCTCCCTATTTCCTTCTTAGGATTGGGAGAAATCGAAATGTAAGTAGGCAAGAAATGAATTGTTTTGAGCTCTAATCTAGTGGTCAACCCAAGCTGACTCGAGAGGAATTGCTTGTCCAACTTGGCGTATTGAAAGAGTGCGTTCTACAGCTAGAAAAAGCTATAGAAAGTATCAGCATACCAGAACGAGACCAGCATGGCGTGACAACCGTTAAAGTCGGCAGTGTGCGAGGTCAAAATGGAGAGGATAAGAGCGAATGCGGTTTCCGAGAGAAACTGTTTCCACGTGGCGCAGCGATCTTGGACATCTTTGAGCAAGCTGGAATCACTGTGGACAAGTACAAGGGCTTGAAAGATGCTTGCGATAAGGTGATATCGGCATTGGCGATGCAGCGCGGTGCAGGTGGCGCGTCGGATGTTCACAGCCGATCAGCAAAGCATACGGAGAAATTCTCCAGAATACTTGCAACCCTGTTCGGCAGTGAGGAGAAGTTCCTGAGTGATCAACAACAAAGTGCGGCGGCAGCTGAACAAAGGTTAAGAGTGCAGTTTGGTTGATTTTATTTTACTATGAAAGTTGTAACATCAGGATCAGCTACATGATTGACATCAGCTGTCTTTCGTAGGCACTCACTCATCCACCAAAGGCAGCGTAGTACTAAAGATGAAGAAAAGTGATGCCCCCTCTAAAGGATGCCAACCCAAACGTGAATTTTCGCCAACGAGGAACGCCGATAGAGCAGCAGATGGCAGCGCAGCAAGAAACTAGCACAGCGACTCTTATTGAGGACTATCGCATAGCAAGGAGAAAAATGCTGGATGAAAACTACAGAGTCCAGATCATTGAGGAGGTGCAAGGCGCTACTACCAGCGCTTCAAAGGAGCAGAATCCAGCAGCAAAGAAACGAAAGGTTCAGCTTGGGTGGGACATCGAGAACACCCTCGAGACCGACGCACGGGATGAAGCTAGTTTCCGCCGGACACTGTTTTTCTGGTGTTTCACCTCTCAACCGGCTATGCAGGAACTGATCGACCAAGGTGTACGCAGTGTGATTATCACCTCCGGAACTCTCTCGCCTATGGACGCAACGAAAAAATCTCTAGGAGTGCCCTTCAACGTAGAGCTGTTAAACACACATGTGATACGGCAAAACCAAGTGTTGGCATCGGTTCTACCAAGGGGTCCGACGAATTGCGAGTGGTTGGCAACGTATCAGAATCGGCAGAATGAGTCGCAATGGGGGAAGTTTCTTATGATGATATGTTGTGAAACTACTGCTGCACCTTCTCATACATTTAATGTAGAAGAGGCCGGTTCTGTTTTATCTTTTCCGACATGCTCACTGATCTTGGTTCGAGTTCCACCTCATCTGTGTACTTACACGTGAAAATATCTCCACATCTTCATTTCCCTTTCCGATCTGGGTTCCGGTCTGGCCAATTTCGCCAAAGTCTGTCCTGCAGGGATGCTCATCGCTTTTAGCAGTTACTCGCAGATGGAACAGATTGTGAAGCATTGGACCAACTCTGGCGTCAAGGCTCGTATCGAGACCAATTCCAAAAAGAAGATGTTGCAGGAACCACGTCGCGCAGTGGACCTGCCTAAAGTTTGGCAGGAGTATCAAGCTCTTTGCGAAGAGGGACAGCCAGGCGCGATCCTGTGTGCCATTGCGCGTGGCAAGCTGACAGAAGGTGTGGATTTCAGCGACCGGCAGTGCCGTTGTGTAGCCGTGGTTGGACTGCCGTATCCGAGTCTGCACGATCAACGTGTCGTCCTGAAACAACAGTTTTTGCGCGACACTGGCGTTTGCGACCCAGGTGAGTGGTATCAGCAGCAAGCGCTGAAGGCGGTGAACCAGACGGTGGGTCGCGTCATTCGCCACCGAGGAGACTTCGGCTGTGTGCTTCTTTGTGACAAGCGGTTTGCCCAACCCAGAGTAAACGGCGCACTCTCAGCATGGCTGCGTGGGTCTTTGCGGGTGCCACCCGAGCTCACTACAACAGGAGGACCCTCTCCTTTTGGAAAGGCGTTCAAGGAAGTCCATGCGTTCTTCTCGCAGTTCTCAGGTGCGGCTGACGTCGCTCAGCTAGCAGCAGCACTAGGAGGCACAGAGGCAGGAAAAGGAATGGAAACTACAACAGGTGGTAGTGAGACTTCTCTAGTGAACTGCACTTCGTCTTCTAGTAGGGCCAGTACTGCTCTGCCTCTAATGAATACCACAAGAAGTAGTATCCAGAAAGCTACCGCCTCTAGCACCGGAGATGAGTCAAAGCAGATTTTTGTACAAGCAGAAGATACCAAGAACTACATTAAGAAGCCTCCTACAACCTCGACATCCCTCACAAGCAACTTGCCAGGATGGCAGCAAAAGTGGGATAAGGAGGAATGGACAAAACAAGCTGAGCAGCTGCTAGATGACGAGGATTTCGACGAGTTAAAGAAAGAACTCCTTCCAGCGCTTCGGAGAGAATTGCCTGTCATCGTCAAGCATCTACAAGAAAATCCGCAGAAAGCCCCAGCAAACATCGAGGCGATGATACAACGACAGCTTTCTTCGAGGGCGTCTAGCACAGAGGAAAACAGCGTCAATGCTCTGGAGGAAGGACAGACTTCTACGGAACAAGCTACGGAACAAGCTGACAAAGACAAAACGACATCTGCATCATCATCATCATGGACTCAACAACACGATAAAGGACCCGTTTTTTCTGCGGTTTCTGGATACTGTCGTGCGATGCAGGAGATCCGGGTAGTGCTGTTGCCAGCTCTCTGCTTTGAGGATGACTTTAGACGAAATGCGAGGAAGCGGCTGGTCTATAACTTTAGTTAAGGCTACTTGCCGTAATTCATTGTAAGAGGCATTTCTGACACGTCTTCAATGGGGAAATGCGTCAAAGGTGACCTCCAAGATGAATTCCAAGATGAGAGCTCTAACGTAGACAGTTTGTGCATCCGAAATTCCGTACTTTCTGGGCTCAAACATGCAAGGAGTGGATCCAGGAGAAGAGGTTGGGTTCATGGGCTGAGAATATCTTCTAATACATAGAAGTACACGCACAGCCACAAGAACAACATATAGCGAACAATATTTCTGATTCAGCATGAACCTGTGTTGATGTTGTGGTAGATGATGCTCTCGCTTGGAATGCAACAAAAAATCCTGGGCATGAGGAAAAGTGAAATTCTGCCGTCTGATCCTCCGACACCTGAGCAACTGATGAAAGATATGTCGTGAACAAGATGAATGTGCTGTTCTACTATTCCGCTACAAAATTCCCTAATGTCAGCTGGTGCCTTGAAGAACAAAAATAGCCGTGCGTCTTTTACCCGTGAAATCTAAATTGTATGCAGCATCAGGATTATCTTCTGAATGAAGTCAATGTCAAATAAGCTGATGCAGTCGAGTCCAATGTTCTTGTTGTAGGTCAAATTCTGCGAGTTCTTGATCAACATTTTTCTTTTTGTGCTCAGAAGGTAAAGATCACCATCTGGGATTGAACGACTAGTTTGGTTTCGATTCAAGCGCTCTTCTCCTTTTCACTGCAGAAAACTTCCTATCAAAAACGCCACATTGTAGCTGCAGTGTCGTAAACGTCTCTCTTTTTGAAATGGGCGAAACTTTTCGTCTGGAAAGTTCAAGATTTGCTTCTATACGAAAGACTTCTACAACTATACTTCTCATGAACAAGAATAAGAACTTAAAAAGAACATAAGACTTCTACAACAACAATACTTTTCAAGCAGAATTATAGCTCAAGCACAACTTAGAAACCGTCTTCTAATCTTCAAGCACAGCAACTCAGGGACAACTCAAGAAGCATCACTGCTTATGCACAAATAGGGAAGTGCACAAAAGAAACTTAAGCATGACTGCTTCTTAAGCACAACTAAGTTAGTACTAGTGGTTACTTGACGAGAACCATAAAACTACTACGACGAGGACATTGCTCATTTCTAGTGTTTTTAGGTATCCACAGGTAATACTCGACGTTGTTCATGTGCATTCCTAGTATCCTACAACTACCCCTCGTTGTCGTGGCCAAAGCTAGAAGTTCTATGTTTCATAGTTCTAGGCTCGTCCACCGACAAATTGCTCGTTGAATCTAAAGACATGTGCAATGACTAAACTGCACAAGCACATCATTCGATCAGCTTTTGAGTCTTCTTCTTGTAATATTGATATTTTTTAGTAACCACCATTCATCATAACCACGCAAAGAAAGTCAATTGTGATCTTCATCGTTCTTAGACGAGTTCTATTTTTTCTGTAACTACTCTTTTTTACACATCATCACAATTTCTATTACTTCGGATAGCTTACTACAGTAGTTGTTTTTCAACACTCATAAGTTCTACGTCCTCTATCGTTTGACTTTGTTTGTATGCTCTTGAACGAGGTAGAATTTGTTAAAACCCATGGATCTTGTGTAACGACACGCACGAGGTACTACATTAGGAAGGAGCAACTTGCCCACCCCATAGACAGGCAGCTACACCACGTGAACAACGTTAACCTATACCATATGAACAAGAGTGCTGCTTTAACTTTTTACGACCATCCAGGATCGTCTCTTTACCAGCACTATCAAAAAAACCTTTATCACCCTGGCACCAGCAGATGATATGAATTTGCGAAGAATTGAACTTCCATCTGCGAATTTGTCCAGTCTATCTTCTATGTCTTCATCTAGCATGTTATTGTAAATCTTAACTATATAATGCTGATGAACTTCGAGATCGAGTCTAAATCTACCGAGCATCTTCTGTAGCACTTCTGTATGAAGCTGGCTAGTACAAAGGAACTTAACGCCAATATGAATGTTCTTCTCAGTCGCAACTCGCAAGAACAGAAAACCTGAAGGGGGTCCTACTAGAGTCATTTTTTTTTAGTCTAGTACAGAGAGAGTACAGGAGCTAAAGGAATATTCTGCTGATCCGGCGCTCGAGGCGCAGGGCTGAAGCAGGGGCCCATCTGAATCTAAATCTAAGTATCAGAAGAAGATGTCGTGGCCGCTTTTGATGTCGTCTGTTTTGACCTACGGTCTCCTCGTCATCTCTTTCGAAACGACTTCAGGCGTCGTCGTGGGAGATAGTCGTGGATATCGAACTGCGGTAGGTGCGGATTGTGTGAAGGATGAGGAAGAAGATGATCAACATCAAGAAGTGGAAGAGCTTCAACTTCCAACACTACAGCGGGGCCCGTCTCCTCTCACGAGAGGCACCACTGGCAGGGGTGCGGGCGATCTTCCGTCGCCACAGACCTTATTCGACATTGTAGACGACTATCTCGGTTGTGCCGATGACGACGCGAAAGAGGTTGCAGCTGTGTGCCGATCACCATCAAACGTAGTAGAGCAGCTTGCTCTTCAACGTCATATCGAACAGCTCGTTTTCCTTGCGGTCGGTGTGCCGCGTTTACGAGACAACCCGCATCAATGCACTATGCTCGACAAAACACTTTGCAGAAGTTGTGTCCGACCTCAGCGAACAGTGCCCATTGATGTTGACCAAGAAGGACAACAGCGCAGCGAGGACTCATCTCCACATGATGACGATGTTGACGACGTTGATAGTCCTCAGGCTTTGCTGTCAGAAAACGTAGCTAGTAGCCGTGCACCAAGAAGTCTCCGTATCAGTCCACAAGGGGTGGACTCTGTACTAGACCACGAGGAAATGGAAGAACAAGTTGAATGTACTAGACCACGACGAAATGGAAGAACCGAACCGGGGGACAGCCATGAGGATGATGATATCTCGCCGCTTGGTGGTAGCCGAGGACAGCACGTTAGTAGATCTTTAGGACGACGTCGAAGAGGATCGAGGTCCTCACCTACGTCCTCCGCATCCCTAGTAGAAGATGGCTCCACTGCAGAAGCCAGGAGAAAAACAAGGCCTAGGCTGTTGATTCAAGGTGGAGGTGGTCAAGCTGAAGCAAGCCGAGGTCTACAGCATTTTGATTTGAAGACAAGAACGGCGCAGCAGGCAGGTAGTTCATTTGCGACAACGAGGTGTACCTCAGCTGCATCATCCTTCTCGGATTTCTCCGTCTGTACTAGAGCTACAACTTCTGGAGGAGGTGCTGCTGGTGTTGCCACGACAATCTTCATGAGCGATAGTAGTGCAGAGGGTGATGAAGCAAGGGCAACTCCACCTGGAAGAATTTCTAGCGCTGTTGGAGGTGCTCATCATGATGTATCTGGAGCAACACCTCCAACCGTAGTACAACCGTTGCCAACACCTCCAACAGTAGGCCCTTCAGGTACTTCCGTCGATACAGATTATCCATGTGGAAGTGACCATGTGGAAGTGAAGGACGTTGCTTTGTCGATGCCTATGGTGGTTCCGTTCAACAAAGGAGGCGATTTGCGAGTGATCCAAACACTCACCGCAGAAGATGACGATGGCTTGCCAGCCTCAGCCAGCTGGGCTTCTGGAATTGTGCCAGATGATGGTGGCGTGATGATTCCTGCACCATCACCTGAGGTGTCCGGTAGAAGAGTGACGATTGCTCAACCTGCTGATGTACCTGGTGAACCTGCTGATGTACCTAGAAGTGTAGAAGATGTCAAGCAAGAGCAGGAGCCCGATTCTGCAGCCCAATTAGACGCAATCGCGCTTGCAAGGCAGATATCTGGCGTGGTCCAACCAACTTCTAGCCTAAAGATCCGAGTCTCAGCCACATCTTCCTCTACAGCAGCAAGAAATGCCTCTTTCTCTACAACATGCGAAAGGCAGACAAAAGCCAAGACAAAACCAGGTGACGATAAAAGCCCTTGTGGAGCAGAAGAGCTTGAGCCTCAGCTTTCCATGGATTCGAAAGTGGAGGCCTACACGAAACTTTTTGCGTTCCTTCAAAAGAAAATGACGCCATCGAAACCTCCTGCGAAAATAAATGCGGCTACTTCATCTGTAGTCACGTCAAAAGAGCCCCCTGCCGTAACGAAACAGAGACGTATTTCTGTGGCTTTTCGGGCTCGCGTTGCGCGTCTGTTGCTGCTCGATCTCAGTAGTGTATGGGCTTACGAATTAGCAAATGCAGGAGCCTTCGTTCCTCTCTCATGGCAAGGGCCTGATTATTTGCTGGAAGAAGCAATGGAGAACTTGCTAGAAGTAGAAGAAACTCCACAACAGAGGCAAGAACATCAACAAAGGCAACATCATGGCTTGACGACAATAGAGATGCGAGAGCATATGGCGCAATTTTTGGACAATTTGCGTAAAATGAAGAGACCTAGCCATGACGAAGCAGATGACGTTGGCTGTCTTACTGAGCGAATCGAAGAACTGGACATCCAGGCGGGCACCTCCAGTAAGGCTCCTCTACTCGTCACGACCACCTCTGCCCAACAGAGGAAAAAAGTTGAAGTAGCCACATCCGCAAACATAGCTTTTGTGATAGTCGAGGGTGTCCATCGTTTTGGGTCCCCGGTTCTGCTAACAGCGGCGGCGTCAAGAAGAACAACTGCGGTTCAAGAAAGTCAGGGAGGAGAGCGCTCTTCTGCCCTATTTGGGCGGAACGACACGCGTCTTAGGATAATGTACTTTGCAAGTCGTTGTCTGGACTTGCTCGGGGTTTCGCAAGTGTTGCGAACGTATCACGACGTGGTGGCAGCGGAAGTTACTGGCGTGGACCTCTTTTTACGAGAAGTGAAAGGAGTGGATGAACAGCAACAGAGCCAGCAACAGAGCCATAGTCTTCAAGGCTCAAGAACGTCAACAAGAGCAATTAGTACGACAAGAACGACGCCCTCTAGTTCTCGTACTAGTGGTACCTTCTCCAGCAGCAGCACAAGCGCTTCTCCATCCACTTCAACTTCTACTTTTGCGTCCTTGTGTAGTAGAGTCCCGGACGGCGATATCGAATTCAACACGGAGGACATTCATCGCGGTGCCCAATTTAGTGAGGAATGTGAACTCCTGAAGCTAATTCTGAGTCCCGAGCCAAGACCGCAAGCACAAACACGACTTGACAGATTGCGATCTGACTTCGTTCGTGCAGCTGCTCGCGTTGTAGCGGCAAAAGATGGGGAAAAGAAATATTTGGGTTCTTTTCAGCACTCGGATACAGTTTACCACCCTCCTCGGACGCTTTTCTTTGCCGGTTTGTTGATGCGTAGTTCTTGATAGTTCGTGCTGAATGTGACTACTTTCGCTATGTTAAGCTTGAGATCAGATCTAAGTAGATCTAGATACTTCAAATACTGAACACTGAGATAATCTTCCAAGTAGAGGATGATATTTCATAGTAGACGACACTTGCATTGCCACTCTGATCTGTCTACAACTGTACACTATTTGATTGAGTGTGATGTGTCAGGAATATCACGAAGAAAAGAGCATTTTTATTTGATGTCTCCTCTGCACAGAAGCATTCAGTTTCTTTTTTTTGAGTAAAGTCGTTTCTTGAATTCTAAGGCCAATGAGATTGATGTTCTTCAATTCGACCAAATGGATGCTCACTGCTTGCTACAAGTTATATTCCAGTATATTAATTACAAACGAGTTCTTAATATTTTCCACATTTATCATTGCAATAGTTCTTGAACTTGATATAGTAATAGTTAGGAAAGTTCTTCTAGACGTTGTTTGTTTGTCGTAGTATGCGCCCCGGGCAACGCGTACGATCTTGCCGGATTTCTCTGTGCTTCGTGTGTTTTGTGCTATGGTCGCCGTTGCGACTATGTTGCGTCCTTGATCTAGAACGTCCTGGATTGGATCATATGCCTGAAAAGTAAGATTAAAAACTCCATGAGATGAAGTCGAATTCTGTTTACTGTGAAAAAATCTGCCTCGTTTAAAGCTTCTGAAATAGCTACTGCACTATGTTTGCCGAAATCGTGAAAAAACATTTGCATGCGAAACTACTACTCGAGTAAGTGTTGAAATTGCCGCGTCCTATAAGTAGTTGTGACTCGTCCTTGTTGTTTATTTCAGTTTTCAAACTAATGGGACGCAGCGTCTTTTCGTCTTCAACTATCAACATTGCATGACATTATCTTTCACGACTGCATCAGCGTTTTTCATTCCTGAAAATGAGTACAGTGTCTATGCCGTTCCCTCATGTCGCTCCCGAGCGTAGAGGCGCGGCAGTCGCAGCTGCGGGGACGGCGGTGCCCTGCGGAGGCAAACTGATAATCAGTTGATTGAATAAAAGAACAATGAGAACCAAGCTCGTTGAGAATTTCTCAAATCATGTTGGCGTTACGCAAAGCGAGTAGCTAGTTCTTTTTTTTTTCTAGCACTCAGTCATCTACATCTACAACTTCACTCGTCTACAAATGTAACTCCGCTCATATAGTACAACGAGCTTCACTTATCTACAGCTTCACTCATTTCCAAAGCCGCGTTTTTATGTATCTGTATGTATAGGTATGATAAACTCGTTAAATTTTTAGAATTGCAATGTCCTTGGAAGTACGACTGAGTAGCCGGCTACTCACCATTTTAAGTAGGGCGGAAAGAACTACCTACTTCGAGATCAATTCGTGGAGATTCGGTTTCTCTGGGTGATAATTTCATCTTGCCGTGGCCTAGAATGTGGAGATAACTGATGACTTTTTTTTTCGTTGTGCAGAGACCTAATGTATGACAAGATCACTCCTATTTTTGATGTAAGAATGACTTCTAGTCATCAGAAGAAGCAGGCGCATAGCTTAGGCTTTGATGATGCACTGGGCATTTACGTAGATTCGAAAGTCATGGCGCTGGGTATCTCATTATCCGCGATGAAAGAAGTCGTTGCGAGTTCCACTTTTGCTTTTATCTTCAAAGGTTTATGAAAATCAAGATAACACAGATGGAAAAGATGTAATGTGCATAGTGGAGGACGTGGTGCGAAAAGCAGAAGTCGGAAACAAGGAAGGAAGAGCCTCCACATGTACTTCTGCCACTGTCATTCATAGTTAGTTTGTAGGTATGATTGACTTCTTTGTAACATGGTGGAAAAATAAGCTGACTCAGTTTAAAATTCGCGAGTTAGGATGATATGAAAACTGATGTTGACGTGAGCGAACTAGGACGATATGAAGCCTTATGTTATATCCCGAGCGTAGAGGTGCGGCAGTCGCAGCTGCGGGGAGGTCGGTGCCCTGTGGAGGCAACCTGATCGATTGATAGACAGCCGCAGCTAGTTCGCGCTTGAGGTTCCTAGTAATTGACTACGTTAGGCAACTAGCCTCTGGCCTTTTACTATGGCTGGCCTCTAGTGGGCTAGGTCAGCGGGAACGAACGCAGGGCCTGTTAAATTCCTCCGTTATCCAGCGCCGCCGCTCGTGAGACGGCCGCATACAGTTGGCTGGCGAATCGTCGCCGTCGATTGCTAAGGATTTTGCGGCGTGTGAAAACATGCAAAAAGAAACGAACCTATGCAAGTAGCAGACACTCACAGGCATGACTTGTTTTTAACCTCCTCTGAAGATTGAAACTGAAAGAACCATTACACAACATGCTAATACTTTGCAGGTTTGGTAGCCTGTCTCGAAAAATAAACACGAAAAAAACGCGCGGCTGCGCAGGTTCTCTCGTCTCATCTCCAAGTGTACCTCATCACTGGAGTAGATTGTGGATGGGCATCTAGTGCTCCTATCTGGATCCAGGATCTACAGGTTCTCTAGTACGTCTTGTTTATGTGTGTGTGTGTGGACGAGAAGGTATCCACAGAAAGATCCCTCGATGAAGAAAGTAACAACATGAACGAGTCCTTATTCAACTACCCCCAAATGTGGAGTTTTATTTGGAGTCTTGATCAGTGAGCATATGAGAGGAAAGTGAAACCAAGGTGGGAGTTCGAGTTCCTTTCGAGATGTTGGCTCTCTTGGGTGGTCCTGAGAGGTTGTGTGATCGAATTTTCTAATGAACAACAACGAATTTTCTAATGGTAAGTGACCAAGAAACGATGGCCGGTGTCTTCAAGTCATCTCTTCCGAATAGTGGAACACGAATCCGGCCACTTTTGCTGTCCTCGAAATACGGTGGAGAGCCTAGTGGAATACGAATCCGGCCATTTTTGCTGGCATCTTTGTCGAGGAAAATGAGAGGTGCGGTAGACCGATTAGTGGCAATAGTTGCCGCCGTTTCCAGTTCCAAAAGCCCACGTAGTAGGGATGCGCTCGTACTTAAGAGGAGAAAGAACCGAAAAGCGCGCACCACAGTGGCAAGAGCTCTCTTTGGATTTTTGTGTCTGTGCTTTTGCGCAATTGTAGTGCTGAAATTGGGAAGCGAACTCGCTCTTCTGAGGCAAGGAGAGACTACTTCTGTCTGTGTTGAGGATGTTTCTAGATCAACTACAGCGACTTCACTTGAGGCAAAGAGGAGTATTAGCTCCAGCGCCATCTCGGCGCCAGCAACGAGTACATCAGCAACTACTTCGAGGACAGATATAAGTGAGACTACCACGGCTGCTACCGAAAACCCACTCGTAGGCTTTTTCGATTTTCCCAGAAGAACCTTCGCAGCTCTTTCCGAAGTACCCCTTAGCATCACCATCTACTTCGATTCTCTTTCCGATTTCCTCACTTTGCCCATCCTAGGCGCACACGCAATAGGCTTTATTGATGGGCCACATCCGTTACATTGTCCGACCAAATTTGAGGAGCTTTTTGACGCGGTGCAGACCGGCGCGAGCCTGTATAATCAAGCAGAGGTAGGACAAGCCAAGCGCGTCTTGACCGAATACATTGTCAAGTGGGCAAACACGGATCCGTTGGTCGGCATGGAGTGCAGTCTAGGAATGGCCGCAGCGTACAGGACACTTACATTTGTTATGTGAACCAAATCTGTCAGCACCTTGTGTGTAGATGTGGCAAAGGCGTCCTGTCCTATTCTACCCTATCCTCCTATGGTGGTTTTGTTGCTGCGTTCTTTCTAGAGAAGAGTACTTGCAGGAGATCGAGATGTTTTCGTAGAAGGTGTTGCAGGTTTGTTTCAAAATAAGACGAGACTTCGCTACAACTACTCGTATCGAAGTTCACCTTCATACTTCCTCTTCTTATAATATAGTATACTGTCCTCTAACTCCACTTACTGTGCCAATCCGCATACCAACAACCGAAGAGCTTACCAAATCGGCCTTCGGATTCTTCACCAGGCAATGAACTGGATCACTCACGTTTTCGTGAAGAGCCAGCACGACGCGGACATGATCGATGGGTCCAAGTGGCCTATTACCATCCAGCAAATCAACGATGAACTCACCATTATCCAGAACGTGCTCAAACAAGATAATATACCGAATTTATGAGCAGCAGAGAAATGATTTGGATTTGCGAAGAAGTAAGTAGATAAAGATAAAGATATATCATCTTTGTTGAATTATGAGGATGCCCTGACTTATGAGGGTTACTTACCGGAAGAACCGAAATTGAGATGTAGATGGAGACCGTGCAGCTCGCTGCGTAGATAGACCACGACACACCCACCTCGCCTTTTCTAACAACCGGCCACCAAGTGCATCCGCGTCTTGCACCAGGGCTCATCCAACACGACTTCAAACCTACAGCATCTTCGTGGATGTCTAGCGGCGAAAATCGACACAAAATTGGCATTGTCTCGCTTTGCGCTTACCCAGAAGACCATGTCTTGCCGCGGTAATATTTATTCAAATAGGAATCCTGGATCCTTGGACATATCAAGCAAAATTTCGTGATTTCCATATTCACAAAAAAAGTACAGACCTGCAATTCGTCGACAGGTACGCTATGTCGAACCACCAAATCTACGCGAAAAAACATGGATACTCATATTTCGTAGAAACGCAACGCGTGGACCCAAAGCGACCGCATGCTTGGGGAAAGATCGCTTTACTGGAACAACAATTGCTCCTTCCAGATGGGCCAGAGTGGCTCCTTTGGTTTGACTGCGACACCTATTTCATGAACATGACGACCACCATCGAATCCGTGCTGTATCGATATTTATGGCTAGTGATATCTATCATGTGTGAGAATTAAGTTAAGTTATTTAGGTGCACAGATCGTACGAACAATACTTGATGATGTCCTGTCTAAGTTCCGCAGGGATTCCAAAAGACGAACTCGCTAGTAGAGAAGCAGGCGCAGCTAGCCAAGCAAACAAAATCGCTACACAGCCGCGATTCGAAACGAAGTCGAAGATCTATTCAGTTTATGAAGACAAAGCTGTAAATCATATGTATCTATAGGAAACCACTTGCACTTCGTAATTTCTTAGTAGAAAAAGAATGCAGCAGCTGTATTTCTACTTCATGACACATAGATATAGCCGACATTTCTCAAGTACATGAAACTCCGACACCACAATGGTGTTTTCTTCATTCTTCCGATGATGTGGTATTGGATCCAACGGTGCATCTGATCATCGCGGAAGACAATGCAATGTTGAATAGCGGCACTTTCTTTGTGAAAAAGTCCGAGTGGAGCGTGAATTTGATGCGACAAATATGGGGCGATGAGAAGACCAGTCCGTGGGTCGACCATCCGTGGTGGGAGAATGCTGCGCTTACTTGGTATTGTTTTTTTACACTTTTCTTGATCTTGCTCGGGGTGGTTGTAGATACAGTAGATGCGCGAGTCGCAGAATTCCAGCAGTGCGGCAGATGAATGGCGGGCGGGTCGCCCGTGGGGGTCCAGGCTCCGGCAAGGCGCTCGCGGCTACGGGTCCGATTGACATCGCGCGGGAATGTGAATGAACGGGCAGAAGCGCGCCCCGCCTAGGAGGAGCCAGGACCCCCGAAGCGAAAGGCGATAGGCAACAGGTGACGCGCATGCAAGCCCCGCCACGGCCTTCAGAGCGTGGGCGCATATCGTAGCAGAGTGGGCGCTCGAGCTCAAAAGAGAAGCAGCCGCCCCTTCGGGCTCTGTTTGCGTGGGGTTTGCCGGTTTTGGGATTGTGCTGAAAGAAAAGGCCACGCGCCAAGCTCCTGCAGGAGACTGGCCGCGGCGCTTGGATCACCGGGCGGAGAAGTGCGCCGCCTGGGCCAGTTGGTTCTTCGGTTTGCTGTACATCAAAGAAAAGGCAAGGCGCTCAAGGGCTGGCCTTGGGGTTTCTTTGCTGTGCCTGCATGTCGTCGAAGGGCGTGAATGATAGGACGCGCGGGCTTTCAACTAAGAACGCAGGGAGGCACCCAGCTGCGTGCCCTGTCGCCGGGGCCGGAGAGGTCAAGGCCTCAATCACTTGGCAGCTGCTTCATGACTTTCCGCGAGAGATCAAACGGATGGCAAACCATGGCTTCCGTAACCGCGGACATTTTGGCTCAAGACAAGCGCCCAAATATCAGCTTCGAAACGTCTCCCAGCTCTCCGCCTTCTGATCGGCTCAGAGCCACGGCAGGGCCATTTGGTAAAGCTGCAACGCCTGGCGTGCAAGCGGTTGAAGGATGGCGCAGCGCAGCGCGTAGCATCTGCAGCGACTGCCTGAACATATGGGAAACGTTATTGCGAGCCAGTGCGGTGATAGATCGCGGCGATCCTCTGAGCTTAGTCGAGTGCTTTGAGTGGAATAAACGGGCCGACGGGTGACGTGTTGCATTTGAGCAGGGGGCGGCATATGAACGCGGGCGGCGGCGGTATTTGCTCACGCGTCGCGCCCTCGCGGCTCTGGATGCAATCGCAGGCAGGTCGAAGAAAAAGCGCGCCCCTGTGAATCCATGCGACCGCGGAACCATCTGGCTGAAGAACCGGAGCCAGCAATACGAGGCCAACGGTTCGCGTTTCTGTCACTAAGCAGACGCCGAGCACAGGACAGGCTGAACTGGCAACAATCCATCTACTAATACGCCGCCAGTCATGACGGATTGCCCCGCGCCTTCGGGGCCCAGTGGGGTTGCGCTGACGAATGCGGCTACAAGCCGCGCCGCCGGCATCGTGATGGCCTTCGGTCAGGCTTTGGAAGATGCCTGCGCCAGCAAAAACGCTACCTGATGGAATGCTCCGCACAGTTGTCCAAACTATCGCCACAGCATGGCTTTATCGCTTTACGGACGTCAAGGCACGAGCGAGAGAGTACCTGCGGCACATTGGGCGCAACGCTCGCGACTCTTACAAATCGGCCGAACTCTTTCGCGTGGTGCTTGCTTTTGGTTACCAGATTGTCGCGGACGCCGATGCCATGGACACTCCGCTCGAGCTGTCTGTAGCCGTTTCCATGTAATACATGGAACGGCTACGGACATCGCTGACCGGCTCACTGCGGTCTTACAGGTCAAGCGTCAGTGCGCCCTTTATCGTAGCGCGGCGCCATTGATTGCGGCACAAGAAGAGCACGGCTTGAATAGACAGAGGAGGAGCAATACGAGATCAACGGAGCACCTTTCTGCCACTAAGCAGACGCCGAGCACAGGCGCAACTGGCAACAATCCGTCTACTAGCACGCCGCCAGTCGTGACGGATCGCCCCGCGGTTGCGCCGCTTGGCATTCATGTGTCGGATGTTGTCTGCTGTCGTGGTGATGCTTGCAAGCCAGTTGGCGAATTGGGGAAACTTCTGGGGCCTTTGTGTTTTCGCTAATAAAACGAAAGCGGTCGAGAAAGATCGAGCGACGGGTGGCGGAAACGCCCGGAGCCCCCCGAAGAGCACCGGGGCCACTGCTACCTCGGTCAGACGTAAGCCATGCCGCCAGCGAGTTGGCTTCGCCCAAGGAGCGCAACGCACCGCCGGCGCCTGGCGATGGGGTCGACGCCAGGAGGAACGCGGGGGCCAAAGTCGCCCGCTGGCAGGGTGTTAGGCATTTCCGCTGCTTAAGAGGACCGACGGGAGACGCGTGGCGGCGTGCCCAAGCTTGGGAGCTTTGTGTGCTTCGCTTCTTGCCCCCGCCTCCGGGGCTGAACGAGGCGGCCTTGGGCCAAGGCGTCGGCAAACAATGGACGGCGACCCAGGCCGGGCCCTTTGGATTTGTTGGGAATTCTTTGGAGGAGATAGCGGCGCATGTCAGCAAGGTAATTCTGGGACTCGGCGATGGGATTGGCGGGCCTTCAGTCCAGACATTGGCTACAGCGGTAGCCGCTTTTGGGCTGCATTTCTACGCTGCTGGGGGTTTATATGCTAACAAAACAGCGGGCGCTGGAAAGTCGGCCAGCAGCGGGGTCGTGTGTCTTCAGTGCGTCGGGCTGTGTTGTGGTCCCCCGCTGCAGGTCTTGCCGTGTGCGTGGTCTGTCTCTCGTGACATATGTCGCAAAGTTCAACCAAAGTACGCACATTGCTGCGCCCACGCGTGTCGCAGCCGCTTCGGTGCTGCGGGTGAGGGGCCGGGCTCGCTGCCGCACGTGGCAGGACCGCGGCCGCTTCTCGGGGCGGGGCGTTGTAGGATAGCTACCAACCACCAACGACGAGCTTGCGGCGGTAGCTGGCAGGTGGTCCCCCCTAAGATACATCGCGCGCGCTGCCGACTTAACTCAACATCTCTAGGTAGGCATAATTGATTCCTTAGAGGACATCTCAACGTGATTCGCAAACTTAACTCAGCATCTCTAGGAATTCCCTAAAGGACATCCCAACGCGCTTCGAAAACTTAACTAAACATCTCTAGGCACTTCCTGAAGGACATTCCAGCGCGTTTTGCTGAGGACACGACGCTCGAAAGTTGGCCAACTCTCTCGTCCGGTGGGGCTAGTGGAATACAACTGGGCCAAGCAGGAGGAGCTGGTGCCGGAAAGCAGAAATTATGTTGAGCGATCAATTTTCTTCGTCGCATATAGCAAACAATCAAAATAGCATGAAATGAGAAACATGAAAGAATACAACCACTACATTAGTGTTCGTTGTAGTTGCCTCGACCCCTTGAAAGTAGAGGACTTCTAACAAGAGTTTTCAGTGAATTGGAAGAGGAGGAAAAAAACTGGTGGATATCGAAGGAAATGGAGAATATCTACACACCCGAAGTCAGGATAGCACCACAGCATATCTTCAATTCCTACCATCCAGTCACGTCACGATTTCAACACGACACCTGGGAACCGGGAAAGTACTCTTCGAATCCAAATTTCCACCAATTGCATGCAATTCTCCATCATCTCCTTCTCCACACCACCAACCAAGCAACCAGGGAAGGAATCTCTGAAACCTTTGAAACAACACAGGTACGTTCTCGCATTCAACGGCGTTCTGAGTTCGACATCTCCTACGGTAATTCGGATACTATATGGCAACTATTACCGGCAAGCTTGTGAGCTGAACAATGTCCAAGAGGAATGCATCCCCGTTGTGGAAACGCTTCCGTGGCTGCAGAGTCATGAGTCTTTGCATAAGGAGCTATTCAAGGGAGAGGATAAGAATGCATAAACGGAGAAGACGATGCAAGTATAAGTTGAGGAAGAAAGTTCAATTTGCCGCTACTTTTCAGATGACGAAGTTACTGAAGACACGACGTGATCCTGATTTGAGACTGTAACTGATCCAGTCTCAGCGTTCTTTCAATACCCCGTATGTCTATGCTAGTCACCCATCCTGGTACTAAACCCTGTTGTCGAACAAAGATTCTAAACGGACGAGACGCGCTATCGCTAAAATCTGAGAATACTGGTTCATGTTTATCCACCGTGACAGAAGAGAAGTTTTATTGAATGATGGGCCCTAATTTTGGGAAGCTGTAGGGCTTATTTCTTTGGTGTTCGACTGCAGAGGTGCAAGAAGTGGTGGATCCGGTCCTGAGGTCGTGTGGCACCTTTGAACTGAGAAGCGTTCTTGAGTAAAAAAGACCTTGTACTATTTTCAATCTGATTGACGAGCAAGATGAAAAAATTGGAAGTTTTTGTCTTTAATATAGCGTGCACTGGAAGTAGTAGAGCAGCTCCTGCCTAAAGCTAAAAAACAATAATGCGACGAGTACTCCTGTCGCAGCAAGTCTACTGCAGTATTCATCTCTTCTGCAGTATTCATCTCTTCGACTTCTTGAGAGCATCATCATGCCTGTCCACCAAATTGCAGCTCCACCGAGAGGCGGCCAACAAATGCGAGAATGCATTCGAGGAGATGCTGAATGACGCGGCTGCCGCAAAGTGTGTGCGACTGTGCGAGAGCCCAGATGCGAAGCCGACGCTCAGGCGGAGACCTGACTATGGCGAAGAGTTTCTCCAATACAACGGAGACGAACATGACAAAGGTTAGGGCCAGTCAGTCACTATCTCATGCGGTGGACTATACTATGGAAAGAGTGGGTTAGGTTTTCCCCCTTATTTCAATGGGATTAACAGGGGAAAGAGGGCAAAAGTCACTCGACCCCGGATAGTGTTTGACTTGCGTTAAAAAGACTCAGGTGCAAAATCCTTTTGCGACAACTGTTGCACATACCGGTGGGCGCGGTGCGCCGCCGTCCCGGAAGGTATGACCTGTCGTATCCAACAATGTGGTGGCCCTTATAGCGGGGACTATAGGGAGATACCAGAAGCCAAACGGGAAGTGGCTGTGTATGACACTGCGCAAGGCAAAAAGGGGTTTTGCGAAGGCTGCTGTCAGAAAATCATGCCCCTCAGGTTGACGAGTTCAACAGCACCAGGGGCAATTACACCAATAGCAGGGGCGAAGAGTGCACCGGCAGGAGCGCCGACGGCAGGGTCAGCAGCGACGTCGATTGCACCCGCAGCAGCGGCAGCGAGTACGCCGGTAGTAGCGGCAGCAGCAGCGACGTCGAGTGCATCAGGAAGTCAGCCTTTGCCCTAGATCCGGGGAAGATTCAGTCTTCTTAGAGCTCCTGTATTCCAGACGAGCTGCGCCATGAAGGCGTGCATCGATAGATCGTGAAGAAAAAGAATACCAATTTTGTGAGGAAAAAAACAAGAACATGGACAAGAACAAAAGATTTTCAATTTTGATCAAGCTCAACACACATGCATACGCTTTTGATATGCTTTGTATGAGGCATTTTGCGAAATAACTTGGTCTTGGTCTCATTTCTTCTGTTTCTGTTCCTTTGCGTGCATGCCGGAGGAGCAGCCATCTTGGGCAGTAGTCCCTGGCGGACCACATTGGCTGGCGGACCATATTGGCTGGCGGACCAAATTGGTTATAGAGGCTGGCGGACCATATTGGTTATAGAGGCTGGCGGACCATATTGGTTTCTAGTACTTGGCTTTCAAAATAAAAATAATGGGTACATGAGACAGCGGAGAACTGCTCTCCATTTTTATCTACAACATACGCAGTCGTATCTATTGTAGTGTGATGGAGACGAAAGTACTAACATATTCAAAAATGACGTTGCTTCGTCTGCGCAGGAATCTCGTAAGGCCCGTTATAGGTTCGGCTAAAGCGACGTTTTCTAGTGCCTCTGCAGCTACCGCTTCCTCCAGTTCGTCATGCCGAAACCGGGGAGAGAAATGGTGGGATGTTGAACTCCCAGCTGCAGATCATGTGCCTTCTTCTAGTAGTAGTACTGATGTTGGTTCATCAAAAAATACAAGTAGAAGTACTGCGACTAGAATCGGAGGCACTCTCAACGATTTTCTCGGTGGACAGGTGCACCAACCCACCAAGAGTTTGTCATCGGCAAGTAAAGGAGCAAAAGCTTTTGATGACCCTTTTTTCAGCTCTTTGACCAAGCAAATGCAACGGTACGTCCGCAAAACGGCGCCAACACGTGCACACGAACAAGAGAAAGATGAATTCTTAGTGAAATTGGCGAAGATTCTCGAGTCTGTCGTTGGAGACAATGCTCAAGTCGCGCCTTTTGGCTCTGTTATGAACGGTTTTTGGACGCCTTGTTCTGACATAGACTTGTGCATTCGTGTACCTTCAGGAGCCTCAACTCGAGCTGCGCAGACGAAGATATTGTTAAGGGTTGAAACATTTCATTTCTAGAAGTAATTTTTCACTGTTTCCACCCTGAGAAAGTGAGAAAAGGAGGCAAGAAATGAATTGTCTCAAACTCTAATGTTGAAAAGAGTAGGAAACGAGTTGGCGAGAGTCAGTTCGCACTTCATCGAGCCTCGATTTGGAGCCAAAGTACCCATTATTCATTGGGCTCCGAGGCAACCTGGTATGCTGTCCTGTGACATCAGCGTGAACAACGTGCTGGCGGTACTGAACAGCAGACTTGTGTTAAGTTTGCAATTGTTATTGTCTAGTACTGAAATCATGAGTGATAATAGAGAAATCGTTTTTGTCTAGTACTGAAATCATGAGTGTTGATAATTATCATAATTATAGTTACTTAGAGAAATTCACTGTCCTCCTCACGATTCTAGAGGCGTGTTCATCTTGTGCGATCTCGTCGTCGCTCTAATCTTCGGCGAATACGTTCGTCTCGACAAGCGTGTGTACGAGGTGGGCATGTGCCTCAAGGCCTGGGCTAGCACACGAGGAATCAACGATCGCAGCCGCGGAACACTCAGCAGTTTTTCCCTAATTCTGATGCTCATACACTATCTCCAGGACCACTGCGCGCTCTTGCCAAGTCTGCAAGACCTAGCCATTGCTCGCAATTATCCTCCGGTGTATGTGCAGGGCGTGGATACACGGTATTGCACAGATCGGGAACAAATTGCGGATGAGATTCGATTTTTGCAGGAGAAACAGAAGGAAACTCTCTTGCGACGGCATGGAACTAGTGACGTCCGCAAATTATCGAGTGGATACTTGCTGGCGGATTTCTTCAAGTACTATGCGTACGAGTATGCACAGAGTGGGCGGACAGTGGCGATACGGGACGTGAGGAGCTACGCTTCGTTATGGTGGGACACTGATAACTAAAATTATAGTCAATATTCTTGAACCTTACTACACATTTGCAACTGCGTTAGGAGTTCTCGTAATCTTTCTGTTTTCCACCGGTTCTCCTCTTCATCTAACCTCCTCAAGCGGAGCAAGCCTCTCAGGAGGAAGCACTTACCTTTTCATCGACAACCCTTTCGAGATCGGCAAGGACGTGGCGAACGTGGAGGTCTCATTGATGCGTTCGATTCAGCGAGAATTGCATCGCGGTGCACATTTGCTACTCAGTAGCGATAGTACGGGAACTACGGGGACTGGAGAAGATAGTGGTAATGCTACAGAAGATGATAGTGAGGTAGAGGAGTTTCCCAAAAGCAGTGTCTTCGAAAAACTCATAGAACCTTGGGATCGGGGTTTGGGCATGAACTCTTTTCTCTCCATGGATTATCCAATGCGGTGAGGTTGACCTAGTCGTGAATATGCGCAAAAAATAATGATGAAGATAAACTACAGTTTTGGGGATGAAGATCGATTACATCTAACGAAAATGAATCAAACTAACTCACTCTGAAGCTCAAGAACTATGCGGTCCCCAACCGTCGCCACAGCTGCCTACAAGATGAATGGGTCCAGAGAGATGAGAATGTGAGCGTTTTTTCCCCGGCACTGAAGTAAGGAAAAAGAGGGAGGACTCGAGCGACTGAGTTGTGTAGTTTGAAGCTGTATTTTTTGATCTGCAATAAATAGCAACAGAAACGATGTAAGAGTCTAACTACGTGACTGTGGAAAGAAACATGACCGCATCAACCGACGATGATGAGAACTTTCGACGGCTGCTTTTCGCGGATTCGCAAGCGGCTCAGAACAAATCGGCCACCTCCACGGCTTCAGTTGACTTGTTGGGCGGTGCGAGCGACGTAGAAGGGACTATTGCTGCTCCTGCTGCGGTTCGAAGGGATCAGCATGGACGAGCAGTGTCCTCTGGGAAGATCAGCACCAGAGAAAGTAGGCCAACACCCGAGCAAGGTCCAACTGTTGATGACTTCTTTCTTGGAGGTCCCAGTGGACCTACCTCGATCAAGAACAAGCAAGAAGATGTGGTTGTTTTCACTGGTTCCGTTTCCTGTGAGAACCCTTTCGCAAATGCGGAGAACGAAGCTGAGGTGAAAAGGAGCTTTGCTTGTCAACCACTGGTTGGACTAGGAAACGGCATCGACTTGGATATTCCCGTTGCAGGCAGTTCCTCTAGTACCGGTGGCTCTTGCTCTTATGACTTCCGGAAAGGTCCCATATTGAAATTGAAAAGCATCTTTGGACCTGCGTGATAAGGGGACGAAAAGGGTCCAAGACGCGTCTCAAAATGGGAGATTGATGTTCCCGAAGGGTCTAATCCTCATCTAGTACTTGGCAGCCGTCGTACATGCGAAATGACAATCATGTTTCGCAATTGGATCTGAGGGAAGTGCCCACGTTTGGTGAAACGCTAGCTCAAATGCGAGATGAACTCCGGATCTGGTCACCATTTTCTTTGGCACCGTTTGGAGGTACGTCGGGCTCGGGACGAGACACTGGTGGCCGTGGAGGTGACCAACCAGGAGAATACGTGTCTTCAATGCTGTCGAATTTCGCTGGCGGTGCAGGTGGAAGTAGTACTAGCAGTTCTTCTAGTGGTACTCACTCTCACACTCATCCTTCTGGCTCTTCAATTGGTTCCTTTTTAACCGGTCCTTGTGAAGGCGGGTTTGCGTTTGCAACAGGAACCACAGGTCAAAAACCCGACGATAACGAAATCAATTTTGAGGATGACATAGATTTTTTCGCCTACCACATCCCGAATCAGATGCGCAGGGCTGGGGCCTTTTCGTTTTCCAGAATGAGCTTCGCCGATTTCATGCTGTTCATGAAAATGGAGCTTTTAGAAGATCGTTGTCCCGCTTGGTCAAAATATATTGTCGGCGTGGCTAACGCACGCTTGATTGTTCTCTTGTGGTTGAACTGTTTCTTTCAATTGAATCGGGACAGCGTGAGAGGTCACGAGAGTGAGGAAGGAAATAGGACATGAGGACATATTGTTTTTTGAGAAAGAAGAGTCTTTCTTTTGAGTAAAAGAAGTTTGTTTTGTAACAGGGGAAACAAGAACAAAGTCGAGCAAAAAGGAAGATCGGTTTCTTTGTTGTGGATGATTTGCTAACCTGTTATGTTTGCATGGAAGGAATGGCTAATCATCAATTAACGTGAAGTCGTTTAATTGTCTGGACATCAACTCAAAACCAATATGTGTGTGTGTGTGACCTATTATCCTTTTTCCCTTCCCTCAACTCTCTACTCGCACGTGACTCGTTGAACGTCCACTTCGGTGGCTCAAGTTTGGATATGAAATTGTTATTATAAACAACTTGTGAATCGAGCATTGACCGCAATGAGAAAACCAAAAACATAAAACTCAAGTGGCGAATACGACTGTTGATCAGCGATATCGGCGCCGCGTACCGTGCGTGTTCATCCCATCGGTTTGTCAGGTGAGAAGACCTGCGAACCCGATCACCTACTTTCGACAGTGGTAGCGGAACAGAGTGGTTTTACAACAACTCGACCGCTACGGAATAGCGATTCTCCACCGGAGACGATTCGACGCGATCCTCCGGGAAATAGTATGAGCCCAACTAAAACTCCGAATAGTAAAGAAAAATAGTAGTGATCAAAGTTACTTCTACCGATGAGTAACGCGACGCACTCGAGGTCTGAGAGGAGATACCACTCGTCCAGTGACGGCTATCAGAACACGGCAATGTCGGCGGAGGACCTGGATCTAGAGATCGAACTCGCTGCAGCGAACGATCAGAACATGGTCGCCGATCTGGAGGCCGGAGGAATATCCGCACATGACAGCCCGGCTGATAGAGGTGGAGCACCTCCTCCTCCACCTGCTGACGCACCTGGGGGACCTCTGTTCAATGCGGCGGGACCGTCAACAGTCAACAACAATAATGTAGTAGGAGGAACGGGTGGACCATCGTCATCATCTACATTCAACCCGTACCTTCCCAATACCTTGCCGTCTCTCGCCAACCCGCCAGGACTAGGACAACTGCAGCTGCAGCCAGTCAATCCCGGAAACAACCTAGTTTCCTGGAACATGAACGGACAGAATCAACTTCAGGCACAACAGGGAGTGCGACGCAGTTCTGGGGTAGGAATGAGCACTCAGGACTTCATCGGTGCGGGAATGCGAATAAACCAGCGAACGGGTGTGCTGGAGGAGAGAGCGGCGGCTACAAGCCAGCAGCTTGGAGGGATGAGCGACCAGATAGGAAATATCGTTCACCAGATGTCCAACGCGGACACCTATCTCCAGAATGCCTTCGCCAATGGGGAACGTAACATCAACAACATGCAGTTCCAAATGGGTGAACAAGTTCGAGGGATTGATAACCGAATGCAGGGTCACGTAATCAACCAGAACAATATCAATCAAGCGGTCACCAGCGCGGTTACGTCTGTCAATAACAACATTGGGGGACTTAGCCAGGCACAACAAATGATCCAGAATCAACTGAACAACACCCAGAACATTGTGGAGCAACAACTTACGCAGGCGTCCAACGCGGTGGGAGGAATCAATCAAGCAGTTAGCCTGCTGCAGCAGAACAGTGCAGCAAGTATTAACCAAGCGGTTGGTTCAGCAGAGCAGAGAGTCATGTCGCAGCTCGGAAATCAAATGCAGGGGATGTTCAATAACATGCTTCTTCAGCTTCAGAACGAACAAGCAAGGCGTACAGCCGTCCCCGAGTCATCGGTTGAGGAAAGTGGAACCGGGTCGCAGCAACAGAGCCGAGTCCCAGTGCAACAACCACATCAACAAATGGAAATGACTGCAGAGAATCCGGGAAGGAGCATGGCTCCACCAGGACCGCCGGGCGGTGGAAATGTGACTGCTCCTGACAACAACCCGTACAGTTACCAGATGCCGGCGAACACAGCTGGAGCAAACGTCGCTACCGGTCAGAGAAGATGGAGTGTGCACGGAACAGGTGCTGACCCAGGACTGGGAGGCGGAATCGGATTGGGCGTCCCTACAAACGCTACAGGAGGTAATCCACAATATGGTGGAGGAGCCTTCGGAGGTGGACCACACTCGGCGGGACGAGGAGCAGCAGGTATGAGCTATTCGCCGGGTTTTTACCGAGGGTATCACGGTGACGCAGTGCCGCTACCGAATACCAGCAGACCGCCAGGCTACGGAAACTTCACGATGCCTGGAGGAGGCGGCCAGGGAGGACCAAGCGGGTCAAGTGACCTAGGAGTAGTAGTGCGGGAAATGTGGAAGTTTACCAAGATCGCATTTGAGTCGACTTACAAGAGGACACACAACATTCCCCACGTTCACGAAGGGTATCTTCTTATTGCGAAAGACAAGCGTCCTGACAAAGATCCTCCACGAGTGGAAAGCTACGCGAACCTTCGGGATTGGCTGAGCGCGATGGAGTCATACCTCCTGCGTTTAGTGATGAAAAGAGACGAGGAGCAGTACCTCTTCCCTGAGGAATTAGAAAACGAGATCATAGAAGAGCTTCTGTTTTCTAGTGGTGACGTCGATACTAAGAAGACCAAGTTTGGACGTGTCTTCAAGGAGTCACAAAAGCAGAAACTTCGCCGTCTTCGCATCAAACTGGGAGTCCGGTGGACGTTGACGTTTGATAACCTTAACATGCGTCTCTACGAGATCTATCGTCATGCGTTCATCCGAGGGCGGGACGAGATGTCGCGGTTTATGGAGTTCCGGCGTCGCAAGGGAGAAAGCGACATTGAGGTCCTGCAGCGGTACACGCAGGAGGCGGAGGAGGCATTCGTCAATCTCTTCCCGTCGAGCGCAGCAGAACGCAACCACGTCTGGGAGATCTTCCTGTCGAAGGTTCCTGACTTCGCCCCTAAGGAAGTTCATGACATGATGGTTCACACCCATTTCGGGCAGACAGGAGTTCCATACTTCGAAAACATCTTGCAGTACATGGAGTACCTGGAGGGTGTGAAGGCAATGCACCGGCGAGATGAGCAACCTCCTCCTAGTTCCACGGCTGGAGTTACTCGCGAGTCAGGCGGTGACGTCACACCTCAACATGTAGGCGTAAACGTCCTCGATCCAAAATCAAAATACACCTACAATGCTAAGAACAAGACTGGAAATTTTCGCAGCGCCGGAGATAACAAGAAGGGGACCGGAAAAGGGTTTGGAAAAGGAGGAGACCGAAGAGACGGGTTCCGTAAGACGCGTAGAGTGCGATGCAAGTGGTGCTGGGGCAAACATGAGTCTGACAGTTGTAGGCACAAGGGTAAAAAGGTTTGCGGAATCTGTTTCAGTGAACATCATCTTCAAGTAGATTGCCCACAGAATAAGAAGACGCTCAATAAGACGATGGGCACGAAGGAATTTCAAGAAAAACCCATCCAAGAAAAGATTGCACACATCTTGGAGGCACTATCCAGCGATGACCAGGAGAGGGTACTTCTAACAACTGTGGGCAGGGATGACTCTGCGCGAGAATTTGTTCTCCGAAACGACGCGCGAAAGACCGATGATCAAGTCTTGTGCATTGAGATCGACGAAGGTGACGGCTCGGATAATTACGAGGAGGTGAACTTTGGTGGTGATGACGACGAGATGGGCGAAAGTGATGAAGAAGATGAACTTCTCGAGAGACCTCACTTCGCCTACTCGAGAGGAGGAACCTCATTCGCCTCTGACGCACTCGCGATTTCCGGATTCTATGGGAAAGTCGTCGAGGACGATGGACACAAGAAGGACTTCTGTGCGAATGAGATCCGCGAGCTCGTGACGGAAATGCAGAAGGAGCAAAGCACATCGTCACCTGACGCAGTGGCTAAGCTGAAGACGATCGAGGATGAAATAGAAAGAATCAACTTCACCACAGAACACAATCTCATCCAGCTGGATACTGGGTACAACAACATCACATACGTCAACACCGGAACCGCGGAAGCCAGTGCGGACCGTGCGCGCAGAAATGGACTTACCGTGCGCACAAAACGATGCTCTTCAAAGTCGCAAGGTATCGGGAACTCTACACAAGACATTCTCGCACGTCACGTGCTTCCCTACCGCGTTCTCAACACTGATGGGTCACTGTACTGCATCGGCTTCGCCAAAGTCACCGAGACGGAATTCGGACCAAACCTGGCTGGTCTTCTGTGGCAGAAAGAGAACTTCTTGACAACAAAAATTAAGCCTGGCGCGCCCGACGTCATTGAAGGACATGATGACTCGGTGATTGCCGACTTTACCGGGCAAGATCAGATCTACATCTCACTCTTCGACTGCGGTAGTTTTGAGTACAAGCTGCTCTCTTACGTCCAGAAACACAACCCGGAGTCCACCTGGCTCCGGCCCATCTTCACGAACAAGATCAATGTTCCGAAAGACCAAGTGCAGCCAACGCGACCATTTGATCCGCTAACAATTGCGGATTACGAGAAATTGGTGGAGCAAGAATGCAAGGATGGGCAGGAGCAAGCCGCTTATGTTGCGCAAGATCGTGAGGAGGAGGCCTACGCTGGAGGCAGCCTTTTGGATGGGGATGAGAACCTCGTGGCGGTGGATGATAGATGGGAAGTCACCCAGCAGGAGGTTCGACGAGAGAAGGACCATGGAAAGTACGCCGTGTACCGTGTCCAGGAGTATGGTCTTACTTCTTTACCTGACGTGCCCAAGTGGCTGAAGAGTCGGGTCCGTCTGCGACGCTGCATCAATGTCCTCACCCAGGAGCGCGCGGCGCCGGACATGCGTAACGATTGGTTACGCACCAGACAAGAAGTCCATCAACCTGTCAGTAAAGGATACATCTCTATTGACTACTACTTCCACGTCCCAACTAGTGTACCTCCGCGGACAGCACCAGGTTGGATGTCTGAGGCAGGAAAATCCGAGTACGAAGAACAAGAGCGAGTGGATAGAACCCGCGGTCGTCTCTCCACCGACTTTTGCAAGTCGTCTGTCTTCTTCTCGGACGTCGTGAAGTACGAGGAAATCGGAAAAGGGACCATCATGCAATCTGTACATAACGGGCCAAGTGCGCGTGCATTACTGAAGCAACCCACTAAGTTGGATGAGGTGCGAATCTTCACGTGCAGGGATCTTGTAGATGTTCCACCTGTGGTCCGGGACACTGCCGCCATCATCGACGTCGAAGAGATAGACAAATTCCAGCCCGAGGACTACCTCGAGCAGCGAACTTCGTTGACCGGACACTCGCCGGAATTGCAAAAGAAGGTGACTTCTGCGCAGGTCAGACTCGTAGTGGGGGAACTAACGAAGAAAGCAAGGGTCATCATACGCTGTAGTAATGGAGTAGGAATGTCTGTGGCCGTGGCGGAAGTAGTCAGAGATCAGGGTCGACATCATCAGACCATGCACTGCTCCCTGCAAGGCCAACTCTTCATCAACCGGCACAGTCTGCTGCCGGACGGCACAACCATCAAGTACAGTGTCGAAGAACGTGCTCGGGTCGATACGCTGCTTTCTCCAATTCGGCATCTGACCCAGACAGAACGGAAGAAACTGCGCATGATCCAGGAGTGTCTGTACTACCACGGAAGGCTGCTTCCCCACGAGAAATGCGTTGCTATTGCGAGATCAAGACTTCGCAACATCAATGAGCAGTCGCTTTCTGACCTGGTGCATCTTGCGCGCCGCGACTCTCTGGCGCGTCTTCGGTACGGAATGGGTCCCCGAATTCGATCCTTGGGATCGTTTCATCTGGGTCTGACCATGTCCTCGGGCGGCGTTTCCTTAATAGATACGACCTTCATTACGGAACACGGGTGGATTTATGCGGTGATTGGAATCCTGTCAGTCGCGGATATGCGAGGAGGACACTTCGTTTGCGGGATAAAGTGGAAGCTAGAGCCACTCCTAAAGAAGTCGAACCTCAGCGAGGAGCAGAAACATCAACTGCGCGAGGGCCTCATGTTCAACATGAACGACCAGATTGCGCCACGTTTGCTGCAAGGCAAGGCGTCCCCATCTCGGGAGGACATTGCGCGGGCGCTATACCGCTTTCTGCGAGAGAAACTTGTCCGTCGACGGGTGGTTGCTGACACGGGAACAGAAAATATTGCAGTGGAGGACTGGAGACCACTCAGTCGCAGTGGACGGGAGCTCACCATTCTACCCAGCGGGAAGGCTGTCTACAAATTGGAGCGGCGCTTTTTGAGCACGAAGACGCTGCATAAGAGGTTACGCCGACTTCCGTGCTATTCGAGGATGCCCCTACAGTTTCTCCTTGATGAAATTGATGAAGGATTTGCACAGGCTCCAACGGGTGCATTGAATGGGAGAAGCCCTGATCAGGCTTTCTGGGGACTCGAGGAGAGCCTCCGCGACGATCTTGTCCATCCGGATGATTTTGGTTCTTCCACCCTGGCAGTAAACGAAGCATATACGATTAACCATCTCACTGAATGCAGACTACGAGTTCAGGCTGAGCTTCTCCAGATGCAACTCGATGATGCAGATTTCCGAAGAGGCGTTGACAAGATCTTGGCCAACTGCCGTGCTGTTTTGCGAGAGCAAGACACACAGGAGAAAGACGTTGGGCAAGAAGTGGAATACACCAACCCGAAGTCGGGGCAGTCGGTGCGTGGCATTATCATTGCCAAGCGCCGAACGCAAGGAACGAGCGCCTTCGAATACACGGTTAAAACCGCGGGACGCATCTTGCCCGCTGTTCCCGCCGAGTCCTTGTGCGGGGGGGTAAGCTTTGATCACTTCCTCGATGTCCCTCTAGATCTCCAACCACTGCTGCCAACCGACTTCCAGAAAGGCGGACGGGCCTACGAAGCCCACCAGCGATGGCTCGAGCTCAATACGAAAATCGAGGATACCGAACTTCGTCATCCTTCACGAGCTGCCACTCATGAAGCAGGACCATTTTTCTCTTTTTCGACCCCCGGGGAGGGGACCGGAACAAAGAAGAAAAATGTTGTTCGTGGTAGGAAAAAGCGGCTACCGTTAGATCAGGATGGAGAATCCTCTTCAGACATTGAGATGACTGAAGATGAGGATGAGCAGGTGCAACGAGAGGTGAACTCAGAGGAGGAGGATAACATCGCTCCACAACCTCCTCCACTTGATGAACTAGACCTGGAAGAACGCGAGCAGGATGCGGGACAAGAAGATGACCTTTTATCAGGAGGATTAGTTCAGGCCGGTCTAGTTAGAGATGTCCTCGAGGATCAACAGGAAGTTTCGGGTGAGAGCATTTTTGTCCAGTTGGAGACAGGTGAGGAACAGGAGGATGACAATAACCACAATGAGGTAGAAGAACAACCGAACCTAGACTGGCGCTGGGCGGAAGAATTCAAACTACCAACAAGGACCGAAAGAAGGGCAATCACGAAACTTCTTCAAAAAGAGAAGGCTGGATCACTGTCGGAGCAGAGTATCGCTTTTGGTACTATCGTGCACACGCTCATGCAGAAAAGAGAGATCCCCTTCACACCTGAAGGAATCGAGCTTCATCATGGCTGGGAAGAAAATAGGAAAGCACTCTCTAAGCCGGACCTGCAAGAGGAAATACTCGTAGCCTGGAGCATGCAGGGGGTGCAGTACGTCAAGAGCCGCGAAGAATTCAAAAAGGCTGGTGGTGTGTATCTTCTGAGGATCATCATGTGGTGTCTCGACCCAGAGAAATCGTACGAGGCCCACAACCTCATGTCGATTTTGGATCCGCGTGCCAAGTCTCATCCAGAAGTTGTTGAACGTCTTCTAGGGGCACTAAAACACGCTGACACGGATCATAGTTTCGTGGACTCTCCGCAGGGCCTCGACGAGCGGAAGATGTTGCTGAAAGGCCACCTGAAGGAGTGGGATCAGATGTTCCAGCAAGGTCTGGTCGAGAAGTGGAAACCAGGTATGCAACACTCTTCGGAGCGCGTCCTAACCGCTAGAGCGATCTGCGATCTGAAAATGAAGACTCCATGGCATTTTACGGTTGCTATACGGATAGTCCCTGGTGGACATAATTCTTCCGTGTCGGCCTCAGCGGAAAGTCCGACGATGAGCGAGGTTGAATTCCGCCTGGTTCTGAACTCACTGAGACACGTGAGGGGGAAACGGGTCATCAAATCCGGAGATGTACCGCGAGCGTTCCTGCAGAATCACAAGTTTAAGCCGGGAAACCGACCGCGATTCAAGTACCCGCATAATGTGCATCAAGAATACATCGTCAAGGAGATACGCACGAGGTACGGTGTCGGACCTGGAGATATTCTGCTAATGCTCATCAGTCTCTACGGATTGCGTGAGGCCGCCCTCCTGTGGTATAGAGTCCTTACGCAGTTTCTGGAATCGATTGGGTACCGCATCTCTACCGCCTCTCCGTGTGTCTTTTACAAGGAAAACGAACGTGTCGGTCTGCATGTGGATGATCTTCTGTTCGTGGGAAGCGAGGGCGGATTCAACGAGTTTGCGGCCGCAATGAAGTCACGTTTCAGACTCACGGACTGGTCCGATGCGCGAGATGGGCTGTGTTTTACTGGGCAAAACATCTTGCACACGATCGAAGACGGAAAGGAGAAGATCTACTGTAATATGTTTCCGAAGATCAAGGAGCTCAAGTGCGCGCGAGATGATCTGAAGACCGCACCAGAAATGACCAAGGACGCCGGTGGACAACATCTTCCCCGTCAGCTTCTCTCTAGTGAAGAGGTAACATCTTTGAAGGAGAAGCGCGGGTCAGTACTGTTTATCAGTAGAACACATCCTGAGGCACGCTTCGCCACGCGGTGCTTGGCCGTCGGAGCAGATGCGAATAAGGATATCCGATGGACAGTCGAGCAGGACAATGTGATCAGAAGACTGAAGCAGGATTCCCCAGGTGTTGTGATGGATGTTGGGTATGAAAACGAATACCTGATCATCGCTCCAGACGCTTCTTTTCAACAACCTACTAGTAGTGAAGACGAGGTAGAGAAAGTAGCGGCAACTGAGGCGGTCAACCTGCATGCGCACGGGTATCAGAAATACCAACCAGGATGGGTGTCGCGCTGGGAGGAGGACGACCGTCATGTGTTCGTGGGCCAGGGCTCTAAGTGGGGTTCTCCCTTCCTTGAAAAACGTGACGGGAATGCCGAAGATGTCCGGGAAAAATACCGCAATCATCTACGACAACACTTCCAGGATGAAGAGCTATGCGGTCTGGCCGGGAAGCAACTAGGTTACATGCAACATAGCCAGGCAGGCGAGGTGGAGGTTCTCCTGCAGGAGGTCCATGACGCGGTGGATAGGTTCGAGGAGTCGCACCAAGCAGGCCTTCTTCTGGAAAAAGGGGAAACCAAACGTCGGAAGAGAAAGCGCTTTGCGAGTGTGAGTGTTCCGACATGTGATCCGGATGCTACGAGCAGAAAGGCGAAACAACTGCGACCGGTGATAGGCTGGGCCTTGATCTCCGTCTGCAAGGAAGACTGGGATAACTATGAGAAGAAGCAGTTGCCCATCAAACGAGTCATGACGGTGAAGGAGTACGAGGAGTTGGAGAGGCACGGAATTCGAATGTCTTTCTTGGCGCTCGACACCATCTTCCTCTCTAACTTGTGCGTCTCCAGCTACGATGCAGAATTGCATGCAATCGCAGAGGCGATCCCCATTATCGAGATGGTGCAAGAGAAGTGCCGCGTGTGGGGAATTGAGTGCTCTGCTCTACTTTTGTCTGATAGCAAGAGTGCAGTTCTGCGAATACTAAGCAAATCGGTGATATCCAACGCAGACGCGCCAGTGTTCAAAGTCCTGGCCAAGGTCAAGTCGGCTTATCATTTCGGACGCTGGGAACTGGGATCGATAACTGATCGTGCGAATTTTGGTGACGGAACTACAAAGATTGTACAAGGAGGTAAGCTCGTGCAGTTCTTGGAATTGTTAAAAGGAAATCTAGTGTTACCTATGGGACAGGTGTGCGTTCATAGAAGAACGTACACCTGGGAGAAACCATTGAAAAGAGATCAGAAGGAAATCTAGAAGTCAGTGGAGTCTGAATGGAAGGATAGACATCTTCACTCAACAAGGATCCAACAATACAAGAATCATAATGAATAAATTTTGGGAAAGTAAAAGGTGTGATGATCTTCATTTTTGTCAAAAGAAAACTAAAGTGAGTATGTGATCGGAACGCTGCAGGAGACTAATAGATGAATAGTAAAGTTAGTTCAGTAATGTTTCTTTTTGGTAGGATTTTGCTTAACATGGAAGTGAGAAGGGAAGATCGCTTGACTTTACTTCCGCTATTGCTTGGCCTCTCATACAACCTGCAGGATACGAGATAAATTTTGAAAGAAGTCAGCTGTTTGGTTAACATGACATAATTTGGAAAATTTACATCATATATTTCAATCAAATAACACGAGAGGAAGCTTAGGTCTACTAAATCGACGCAATAAGTGTTTGTTAATCTTGATACTCATTGGGTCGTAACTAATACAGTTTCGGCAAGTCACAACAAAAAGGGCATGTCTCTAGCAGCTGTCTCAGATTCGGGCAATTCTTCCTTCACTTCGATTCTTCACGACCGACCACAAGTTCTTGGGGGAGTTCTCGCTTCTGCTCAGTTTGATAGGTTCTTGAGATCGTCATTGGAGAAGATGCAGGGGGAGTACAGCGCGTTGACTGATTATACTCACAACGAGCCAGTTGAGCTCCCGGAACAGGTGAAGCGGTTCTCTTTGCGAGAGCTGGATAACGAGGTGGCACAGATTGAGGATCGTATCTTCCTCATCATGTGTCAAGAATCGACACCAGTCCCGAAGGGATCGTTTCCGGTGAGCGAGGGTGTCTACAGTCGTTGGCACTCGGTGGAGGAGGTCACCAAATACGTCAGCCGTCGAGTGCCCCGCTTTGATCTGAAGACCGTGAAGTTCCTCGTCAACATTGCGATCAAAAATATGGAGGATGAGGGGATCCTTGACACCAACTGGCAGGACCGAAACAAGCATCAGGTGGTTCAGGTAGCTTATGTTGATGACGTGGCTCTGATGGGAGTGGAAGGCCGTGAATATATCGCTCTAACAAACGAGACTAAGAACAAGTAGTACATATTGACGAAATAACATGAGTAAGGAAGAGGTGTGTATTGTTAAGAACAAGGGTGTCACGCTACTAGAATAAAAGCTAACTATTGGTAGGGGGGAAATTAATTTCCTTTCCTGCGTAACATTTCTGGTTGGTTCTATTTGCAACAATAGGGTAAGTTGATGCTTGGTGTCAACAGATATCTCTTCTGTTAAGTGTGGTGGCTTGGGTCACTAGGTCACTTGATGACAAGCGTCGTTGTGCATCTGTACGACATAAGACGCTGGGTAGGTAAGGACTTCGCTGGATTTCTTTGCTGATAACCTAAAGATTTACTTGATTATCCCACGGATGTCGACATTGTTGGTTTGTATGTTCTTTTCAATAACAGGTTGGAGTTTGTTATTAATTGCTATGTGACCGAAGTGTGAGGAGCCGTGAGTTAGAAGAAATAATGATGAAGGAGTAAGAAGCTGGGATTGACGTTAGATGTTAGCTTCTCCCGAGTCTCTTCTCGTTTGATCTCCGTTGTCCCTAGGGAAACTTTTCTTCCACCCCCCGGGAACTGTCGGCGTGGCTAACGCACGCTTGATTGTTCTCTTGTGGTTGAACTGTTTCTTTCAATTGAATCGGGACAGCGTGAGAGGTCACGAGAGTGAGGAAGGAAATAGGACATGAGGACATATTGTTTTTTGAGAAAGAAGAGTCTTTCTTTTGAGTAAAAGAAGTTTGTTTTGTAACAGGGGAAACAAGAACAAAGTCGAGCAAAAAGGAAGATCGGTTTCTTTGTTGTGGATGATTTGCTAACCTGTTATGTTTGCATGGAAGGAATGGCTAATCATCAATTAACGTGAAGTCGTTTAATTGTCTGGACATCAACTCAAAACCAATATGTGTGTGTGTGTGACCTATTATCCTTTTTCCCTTCCCTCAACTCTCTACTCGCACGTGACTCGTTGAACGTCCACTTCGGTGGCTCAAGTTTGGATATGAAATTGTTATTATAAACAACTTGTGAATCGAGCATTGACCGCAATGAGAAAACCAAAAACATAAAACTCAAGTGGCGAATACGACTGTTGATCAGCGATATCGGCGCCGCGTACCGTGCGTGTTCATCCCATCGGTTTGTCAGGTGAGAAGACCTGCGAACCCGATCACCTACTTTCGACAATATTGCCGGAAGTCAACCACGGTTATTGCAGAGAATGTGGAGCGACCCTAAGAACTTCGCTGAGAGGTTACTTTTCGAAACAAGACTTCCTCTCCTGGTGATGAAAAGCTTGACAAAGCAGGATATGGAGGTACTCTTCGAAGAGCGATGGCATGTGGATTGGAGCGCCGAACGTGCAGAGGTACGAATACAGAACATCACCGGTCAGTGGGCTCTAACATTTCGAGCGAAGATCAGTATTGAGGCGAGTTGTAATTCTAATTCCATGCGAGGAGGCGGGAGCTGTAGCGCAAGGGAGACGTCAAGCAGAGCTTTAGAGGATCAAATCAACAAGAATTTGATGCCCTCGAATTCTTCTTCTATGGTGCGCGACGTGTCGATTTCTTCATGTAGAAGAAGTAAGATATCCTGCAGATGTGAGTGCGTCGCGTCCTGTGGCATGGATCGCGAAGCGCCCTTGAGTCCTGAAGTCCTAGAGGAACTCCTCGACAAACGCATAAGCGAGTTTGCTGCGTTGTTTAGCGCTATTGACGCAGGAGTGAATCGGAGCTAGCATGTTGTAGTTTTGAATTTAGCAGTGGAGATTCGAAAATCCAACTCATGTTGCATGGTCATGGAAGACAAGTGCTGTCCAATGAATTCATTTGTTGTTCACAATCTATTTACGCATCTTGCCATGTGCATAACGGAGATTACGATTGATGATATCAATCGATGAAAACGTAAACGGCCACGTCGTGGGGGTGTCTAAGATACCCAAAATGTGGAGGGTGGTGATGCTCCCGCTGTAGTGCCGTTCTCGAGAGTAGCATCAGGAGACAGGAGTAAGAGTCGAAGACCTACTATTTCTTGTTGCATTTTCAAGTACTCAAGGTCCACGTCCAGAGTAGAGATAAGGCTAATCAGATGTACAGAAACAAGAAACATGGAAGGCAAACGTCAGTTCGTGAAGCACGATTCTAAGTCTGGCGTATTCGGAAGGTCGACGAACTATGCGGGTAACGCGTTGATTTACGGCTCTTGGCAATCAGAATTATAATACCCATTAATTATTGTCCTTTTTCTTTCGTGCAATTTTTTAGAACTATACTCAGCTCTAATTATTGGGCGAGCTTCCGACATTGCTGTCGAACACAAACTCTACTGCATCGTCAAAGGCGAAAAAGAGCAAGAGAAACGATGTTCCGGATCCAGGAGATGAGATATTACAGAAGATGCCTGCCCAGGAACAATCCTCGGCCACTTCTCAAGCCCAAGGACCTTCCCAGGAACAACCCTCGGCCACTTCTCAAGCCCAAGGACCTTCCCAGGAACAACCATCGGAAGCCCAAGGACCTTCATCTCCCTTTGCACGGGCTTCAAGACCATCGCTTTCAGTGCTGTTCCCGCAGACGCCCGGTCGGTGGAGGTTAGAAGATCTGAACGTTCAGGCTTTGGGCTTGCGCTTACTACCTCCTGGCGAGATCCTTCGCCTACAGTCTGGGGTTTTAGTGGACTGTGTGGTTCCTGGCGACTTTGCTCAGCAGGTTCGTGGAAAGGATACAGCGACAGTGCATTATATTGCGTGGTATATCGTTCGCGCTCATCATCAACAAAGTAGATCTTTCAAGACAACGTCGACAATGGAGCACAGAGAACGATATCCATCTCCGTCAGATGCAGCTATTGTTGCGAAAGGGAATGCGAATAATAGAGAGGACATCCACCTTCTTCATCCAGTAGCACCATCTGTATCAGCCGGTAGAAGACTACATGCTGACATCAACAAATTGTCAGCCAAAAAAAGACGTGAGAATGCAGCGCGTGCATTAGTGGAAGAAGAAGCTCTCCAGAGTAGGCTGAAGGCGCAGCGAGAAGCTGGGAAAGTCGAAACCACCCTGGACCCTTTTTATCCAGAAGGAGTGCCGTCTCCGAGTAAGAAAGGCGGAAAGCACTTGTTGGAGTCGAGCGGGGATGGCTTCTTTAGCGGACCCTATATGTGGGACTCGACATATAATCGTCAAAAACCGTTGAAGATGCGCTTGGGTACTAACTAGTACTTATGCTGGTATATGTGTCTTAATTGGGGTCGTTTGGAAAGTGTTGGCGGTGACTGATTTTCTCATTTTAAACCAATCACAAACTACTGAAATAAGGGAGGTAGCTTTGACAGGGCTACTCTTCCTTGTTCAGTATATCTATACAAACTACCTCGAACTACAGGTCGCAGCGCCTTCTTCCCTGGTCTAGAAAAAGCTGTAGAGCAAATGTGTGTGGGTTCTAAGGCTGTGGCGTATATCCCGCCAAGTGAGGCCTTTGGAACGCGTGGATTTCGAGCTTTGATACCACCTAATGCGCATCTCATCTTCTGGCTGTGTGTTTTGGATAGTACATGAGCAGACGTTTCCGCTTGACGCTTTACCACGCAGTGGCTGGCTGAGCATGAGCACCAGACAAGAGGCAAGGAACGGTTTGAAGAATTGGCGTAGGGATAGAGATCAACTTCAACTTGAAGCCTGGGGAGTGCATTGAGTCGTAGTGGGAGATGCATCATGTAATCAAGTCCAACACAACAAGAATCAAATGTGAATAGAAGATACAACTACATGCACAGTACTATCTGCAAGTTGTACAGTACAAGACTTCAAAAACGTCTAGTTCAAGCGTATGCATCACGTGACTAGCATCTGAAACCTCAGCTGCAATGTAGCAGCCGCAAGGCGAAAGACCAACCTGGGTTTGGCATGAAAGCATGCACTCCACAACGACTGTTTTCGACTTCGTCCTGCTAAAAGACAAGATTCCGTCGCAGTATCGGTAGTTCTAGAGAGTGGGCACTATGATATGACCTGAGAGTAGTTCCCCGTTATCCTCCTAGTACAGCATAGGTATCATTCTTCTAAGACTAAATACTTAGTTTTCTGATCATGATCAGCGGCGTTCGGAAGCGGATCTTCGCCCTGTGCAATTTCTTCTGGCTCATAATTTTAGAGTCCTTCTACACTGCACGATCGCTAAAAATGACATCCTCTGCATGGCATCGTCCAGTTTCTTGGCGCGTTCCTATTTGTGGCACTACTGGTGAGGGTTTTCGAAGAGATTTTCTTGCTACAGACGGGGGTAGCGCAACTAGCTGGCGTCTAATCTTGTCGATTCCGGAACCTGTTTTTAAAGGGGACCATAGTACAGCATCTCAAGTTGGAGGAGGTGATGGAAATGAATGTCCTTCTCTTGCTCTCGATCTCACCCCAGACCTAACCAAGAACTTAGCCGAGATTGTAAACGAAGCCTACGTTTATGGGGAAAATGAGATGTGGAAAAAGGGCAGTCCTGGACGCACGAATGAAGAGGATATCAGTCAGAAGCTATTGGCGAGGAAACTTATTATTTGCTCATGCGTGCACGTGCACGAAGACCACGGTTCGAGTGCTGTGATGAACGTTATAGGTCAAGTATTCTTATGGCTGAAAGTGGGGGCTTCTTTTGATCATAGATTGAATAATGGTGGCTGATCTATCAATCACGAGGATTGTGAATATCGCAAATGGAAGCTGCCATCATGCGGAAATCCCTAACATTCTGCGACACTGACTTTACAGTAGATGAACGAGAAGGGGACGATCCGAAAGAAAGAGATATTGGAGGAGATGATGCCAGTGTTCCGATCGACCTCGACACGACCGCTGAATTTGGCATGTTAGCCGTTCGGCGTGACTGGCGTGGTAGGAAGTTAGCATTGGAATCAGTATCCCCTACCGACAAGAAGATGATGCCCTCTTCCACGGATAAGAAGATGACAGTTGGTCGTCTTTTGATAGAATCAGCAGAGGAATTAGCCAAGCGCAGAGGAAGGGCTGTAATGCGTTGTGAATTACTCGAACCCCGTAAGTGGGAACACCCAGTGAAGAATATTTTGTATGCGTGGTACACGCGTTTGGGTTATGAACCCGAAGTTGGCGTGGACCATTTTGCTACCTTTTTCGTTCCGAACTTTCCGCACCTGTATAAGCATCTTCAGAATCATGAAGACGCTGCTGTTGTAGGGGCAGAAGATTCTGTCGTGTCAGGCCAGGAGGACAAGAAGGAGAAGGAGCACGAATACAGGATCACTGTCTTTAGAAAGCGGCTGCTCGATGTAGTTAGAAGGGACGACGAGAGCGTACCTGGTGAAGTAGGCATATTACAATAAGAACAATACGAATACTGTTCGGGTTGATGTATGATCATGAACAAACGTTATCAATATTACAAAGAGACCATTGCCTCTACCATTACCTCATCTCGTCCAGCATATTAAAAAACTTCTTCTATCTTCTTCCACTGCGCAGAAAGAAGGCTTGATGTTGTTGTTTCCGGGTGGCTCTTGGAACAGTTGCACGTTGTGCAAGAACAACATTTCTGAGAAAGAAGGAGCCCACGTCGACATTGTGATGTGGAAATCAACGCAGGTAAGATACCTTGTGCGGAGTCCACGCACATACAACGGGTCGTGCGACGAGTATTGATTTTGATTGACAACTGTTCGATTATACTTGCCAATCATGTTACCTCTCTGTCTCTTCCTAGGTGGCAAGAACATACTTTTGACTCCTATAGCGATTCGAAGATCTTCATCTGAAGCAAGCCTTGATACAACCATTACAACAACCGTCAACATCTCACACTGACACACACCAAAGGTGAAAAATAGCGCTGGAAGTAATATGCACCATTGATTGGCTATTTACAGCTTTGTTGTAGGCATGTCTACTGAGTGAACGCGAAAGATGGCTACTCTCTTGGAGGCGTCTGCGGCTTTCTGACTCTTCCTGTATAATGTAACGATACATAATGAGGATATTATCAAATTATGAGTAGAAGTTGTACTTCGATGGATCCTGGTTTCAATGGATGAACTTTTGCTCTGCTGCTGGCTTAACGACGATGAGAATAATGTATGGAAGTTAATAGAAGCTCCTACTTGTACTTTCTGACTTTTAATGATAAGAATCGAAAGGATAGCCGAAATTCCGTTTGGGTAATTGTTTAGGTGTCGCATGTCGTAGAACCCCGATCGTCGCCAGGGAACGGCCTTACCCCTGATAGGGCCCTTTGGAGGCAAAGTCTGCGGGCTATACGCCTCCCATTGTAGGAAGTACTGTCGCTACCGGTACTTCTCGCAAATTTGAGATGTTAAGTTAATACCTCAACTAGCAGAAATCAACATAGGCAACACTTTTATAGATATAACTATTTAATACTAATAGCATTAGTAGTAGATAAGTTTAAGTACTTACCTGACTTATCTTTTTTCGGTTTTTGTTTTTTCTAGTTAGGTCTGCTCCAGCAACAATGTAACTATTTAGCGTTGAGACTCACACTCACTGTATGTAACTGAAACTGGTACTAATAGGACAAAGAGCAGGAGCATCGACGACACCAGATCAAAGATCGTCATATTCGTCAATCCTCGAGGATTGTTATGTAGCGAATTTATACACGTAGGATCGATTGGAGATTATCAGTATGCTTGTTCTCCGTTTAGAAGAAGCGAAGTCCATCATAAAACTTCGAAGAAATTCTTGGTCTCACTCTCGTTCCTGGATCGCCCATTGCATATTCATACGAGAGCCAGACGCTGACTCGCTTACTTATTTTGCGTCCTCCTCGCTCACGCGCCAATATTGATGCTATACTGTAATGTATGCAGCGGTAGTAGAAGATGACTAGAATTATAGCATGAGCATCGTCATCGGGTTTGTGAATACCACGACAAGCGTTGTGCATGAACAAGAACCGCAAACATTATTATACACGACATTCAGTTGATAAGTAATATGTACATGTAGAGGAGGACGTGGACGAGTACTATGAAAATGAAACGTTGAAGTTATCAAAATCCTGAAGTCGTTCGTGTGTCCTTCTTCGCATAATTTATGCATATAGAAATGAGTTGTAGAACGTATTGTTGCAGATTTTCAGTGCGTTTCTCGATAGAGGACGCAAAAATTTTTCGTGACTAAACTCTTGATCTTCCTTTCTTTTCTCATCGAAGATAATCGAAGATCTCTTCTCTATGCAGCTTTAAAGAGGAATGCACTTAGTTGCACTTAACAAGTAGAAAGAACGCTATTATTTTTACTACGCCTTTTTCACTACGCAGCACATGAAGATCGTCATCTTCATCCTCGTAAATAGGGATTGAATTGAACAATTAAGGCTCAGCTTTCAATGGTCACCATTGAGATTGGGGTCACTGAGATCGAAGAGGCGACCTTCCCTGGAGAGGAGAACAGGGGAAAACGAAGGGAAAGGGGAGAGCCTTGGCGGAGGCCCCTTCCGTTCAGAGTCATGATGACCATTGAACGCTGAGCTTTAATACAACGTTTAATTTTTTCTTGGCTAAAACGAGGAAGAGAAGAAGACGTCGATCTCCATCAACTTCCCTCAGTAGTGATCGTAGCTCTTCTGGTGCATCTTCTTAAGGCTTCGGGTAATCCATCTCCAGAAGCATCTTGGGACCATGCTGTAAGGGAAAAGACTGACTACTCGACAAGTTCTTCTTGGGCTAAGCACCTTTACCTCACCTACCCACCTAACCTAACCTACCGCGCCATCATCAGACATACTGAATATTTAGACAACCGAACGACACTTCAACTGCTGCAGGTGGCGATTGCAGGACGAGTAACAAAACGACACATCAACATCATACATAAGTAGAAGTACAAGTCCTTATTATAACAAGTCGATAAGAAAACGCTTCTGGAGGTTTACCTGCTGCTAGTACTCATCCGAATTGTTGTGGACGACCGTCATTTCTACAACGTGGGGAAAACAGTTCTAAAACATCACGAAGTCAGATCATGTCGGACGAAATAGCAAGTACTCAGAAAGACCCAGTAGAGGGTTCGGCGGCCTACAACGGCGCGGTAGTGGAACAAGAGGAGTACAATGGAGAAAGCGATAGTCCTTGTGAAAGCGATAGTCCTTGTCCTTCATCGGAATCGGCAAAGGGTAGTTGTTCATTTGATTACATGATAGTGATGGACCAGCACAACTTGTTCTACAGTTGTACTTGAAGATGGAGGTTGTACGAGGACCATCTTCTGCTAAAATGCAAATCATGACTTTCAGGCACCAGCAAAAAAGCAGTGCTGGGTGACAAAGGTGATGGACCTGCCGGTTCTGAAGAAGACAGCAACACGCTTCTAACTAAGGCTGTAGGAGCTGCGGAGCGCAGTCGAGCTGTACACCATGAAATGTTGCAGCTTCATGTTATTACGTATGACTTGTTTGGCATTGGCTTTTCTCGATACTAGTGGTCCTCGGAATGAGGGCGAATGTTTCTAGATTTTTCTACCATAGAGATAATTCTGTTGCGGGCCAAGTAGAAAAATTGATTGAAGCCACGTTGTTGGTCTTGGCACGACATTTATTGTTCTCGACAAATTATAGTGGAATCAATAACCGAGCTTTTCCCACCAAAGAAAAAGATCCGCCTTTAATAAACACCAAAGGGCACAGAACCAAGCAAACCAAGCAAGTTCATCAACGAGGGAGGGCGAGACGGCTAAGCGAGCCGCAAGGGAGACCACCAAGTCTAAAAGGGCAGAGGCACGATCGAGCTCTCCTGCTGTAGAGAAAAAGGCTCGCAGGCCGCGCTCGACAAGCTCCTCATCATCGCATAAAAAGAAGAAGAAGTCCGAAAATTATGCTCCTCTTCTATTGAAGATGTGCTTGGATGATTATATCGTTGAAACATATCTGAATTATAAGATTATAACTAAGCCACTATCATCTAGAAAAACTGCAACATATCTGAAGTTCTTATCTGATAGATACCAGCATTCTAGAAAGAAGTAGAACATGAATGATCTTCTATGGCTATAACTTCTTCTATCTATGGCTATCTATGTCTATCCTCTAAGAAATAAAGAGAGAGCAGAAGAGCAAGTCCGAAAAGAAATCGAAGTCAGAGAAAAAAAAATCGAAAAAAGAGAAAGGGAATTCTTCACCGAAAATCGAAAGACCTGAGCCTGGTGCTGTGGTGGACATGTGGGACGATTTGGATTCTATTTTATGAGTTCCAAATCCTCCATAATTATCACCTCCAAGTTCAATCAACCTGTACACCTACACCCACTTCAAGAACAGGGCTAGTAATGAAGCTTGCATTTATTATTTATGAGTTCCAAATCTGAGCGTGCCCCAAGCATTTATTATTTATGAGTTATTATAATCACCTCCATCTGAACGTGCCCACGATGGTCCAGCGGTCTTGCCGCATCCCAAGTCTTGTCGGATTGTGCTCGTGCGTTTGCTCCTTCAGGTATTCGCCTAGCCTTTTCGGAAGGGCCTGAGCCTGGTGCTGTGGTGGACACGTCGTGGGACGATTTGGCACTTCATACTCCTTCTAAAAAAACATCTACATTTAATTACCAATATCCCCATCCACCTCCTATCTACTTTCTCTGCGCCCACCGCTGCCGGTGCGTCGAACTAAATAGAACCTGGAAAACACGTGGGTCATACTAATTTTTTTGTATACCGCCCGCCATAACCCCATCGAAAAATTTGTAATTGTAATTGTAATATCCCCTCGCGTCTAATCCTTGGTGTGTACATTAGGAACGTTCCTACACGCTACACGCACATCTGCGCGTTGAACATGTTGTTCGCGAACGATTTTCTGTTAGCGGATCCGGAGATGGAGGACTTGATTCAGGCGGCCACGCCTGACTACGATGAAATGAAGTACGTCGAGGAGTGTGAACAATGGACAAAGATGGTAAGGCTTTTGCTTTTCATGTTAATTACTTTAGTTGCGGTGAAGAATGCCATGTGGTTCATGTTACTTAATTATCCAGCTCTGATGTAGTTGTTGGAGTCAATCATCCCGCAAGCATCTCTAGAGGGATCCTCCAGCGTCCGCTGTACTATTTATTTCTATCCAACAAGTAGAGACAAGGGTGGAGACGCAAAATAAAAGGCATATCTATGCTTGCGGGATCCATACAGGGATGAGCCAGGGGAAGTTCTAAAAAGGGTCTACGACAGTGTGAAGCCTCAGGGAGGCGGAGACCAAGCTGCTGCAAAGAAGGATGATAGCAGTAGCGACAGCAGCTCTAGCAGCAGCGATGGTAGCGACAGCAGTGACAGTAGCAGCGACGACGAGGAAAGTGATGATTAAGATCGACTCTATATCTGTGATTCTTCTTTCACGACCTATAATCACCCATCTGCCACCGCTTCAAATAGTAGAGGAGGTGTCTGGGGTAACACATGTCGTTTACGTTTAGATTGATGTTGAGCATGAGTAAAGTAGAGATGAAGCTTTATCGACGAGAGTGAGCACGTGCTCTACCTCTAAGTTACCGAGACCGAGAAGGACATTGCCATTGGTGACCAAAACAGCGACAACAGCGATGAAGAAGACAGTCAAAAAGAGAAGAAGAAAACAATTGGTACAAAATCCTCGGAACTGAAAAAGCCAGCTTGTGACAACCGAAAAGTCGTGGAGGATCAAGAACACATACCATTTCAAGGTGCGGATGGTGTTGATGATGGGCGGCGCTCCGATGATGCTGTTAAGGGTCGAAGCATTTCGTTTCTGCAGGCTATCCACTTTATACTTAATAGTTGGGCTATCCAAGACAGAGTGAAATGTTTCCAACTTCTAACGGTGCCTCTCCTCGTCCAGTCGCTGCGGATGAGTACCCGATGCTTGACATTGACCGTGATCAAGAAAATGAGGAGGATGCTATCGGTAGAGATTCTGAAGACGATGATGAGATGTCGAAGGGAGATGCTGACGATGAACAGGGTGATCTTTTGTCTGAGTTCGTTTCGCTCTCAGCTAGAGATGAGCCAGGCGAAGCGACACCTACCAGCAAGAAGGAAAGCACATCAAAGCAGGGTAGACTTTAAGGGAAGGTAGACTTCAGAAGCAGGTGTTCCTGTTGCCGTTATTTTTGCTTTGTAAGTATATAATTCTTAAGGAAGAAAGCAATGCAAGGCAGCACTAACGGGGTAAGTACTTAACTATCTAAGCGAACACCTTAGTAGCCTTACCTCTAAAGCAATGTCGTAAGCACCAGAAGCGCAACGAATACCACGACCGCAACTTCTTCAACGAATACCACGAGTGGAGTAGATTTACGGGTTGAAACATTTCATTTCTACATGCTTTTCCCCCTTAAGCTATAGCTATTTCATTTCCCCTGAAACTACAGCTATGAAAAAGTGAAACTACAGGATGAAATGCTGTGACTTTTCCCCTTTCTCAATGCTATGTATTTAGAAAAATGAAATGTTTCAACCTTTAATAAGTACACCTACACACTCTTCATCCACCTTGTTGAAAGGTAAAAATAATGACAAAAACAAGGTAATATCTGAGGAGGAATATAATGAGAGCTCCACACGCCAACAGATTCTCACCATGTGCCAAACGGTAACCGGAGGTGAGACCGTCGGTGCTGAAAATTATGCTGCTGGTGCTGAAAATTATGTTGAGAACAATTTCAATTCTTCAAACTTTTCTTATAGTAGTAAGTACGTAGCAAGTTCTTCACTTCTTGAGATCATATTAATTAGGGTTAGTACCTTGAAGATGTCGTCTAGTAACTACCAAGAATTCGAATACGGTTCCTCAATAACATGATAAGTAGAAGATGATGACGCATAACAATCTATCGTCATCAATTTGGTCTACGGCTCACCAAAAGTCGACTTTCTAAGACAATGACAAAGAGAAACCTCCGAATCAGCCAGATAACTGGGTCCCTGACGTATCTAAGACCGAGGAGTGGTATGATCCGACAAGTCCCGCATTCGTTCCACGGCTTCTATGCGGCTTGTGGAGTTTTCTGGTGCATCTGAATCCGGTTCCCCTGAAGGCCATGGGGTGTGCGCTGCACCCAGTAGTGAAAAGGATTCTACATTCTTTCACACTTCGTCTGGTCTGGAACAAGGAACAAAGGCGTCGCGCTCTTCCGCCACGAAACATTGGCTACGCCTTTGCCTGCATGCGTTCTCGTCCGTTATTGGAGCGATGGTCCAAGGTGATGCACATGGCTCGCTACGCACCCTGGACTGACCGTTCTGTGATGGGCGGTCTTTCGCGTTTCCGCAGTTTGGCTGAGTTGCAGCGTCACTGCGCTTCGCCTGGTGGCAGTCGTTCCGCGAGTTACACCCTGTGGTTCGACTCGGACTTGGAAATGATGCGTCGTGGCGGACCGAGAAAAATCGAAGCCGGCCACTTAATGCGCATTCGTCAACTCGTCGAGCGCAATGTGGACCGAAGGAAGCAACTGCAACGTCAAAGACGGATTTTAGAACTGTCACTGGTGAAACCGGGACTGCCTCCACCGGATCCTAGCATACTTTTAAGGCTTTTGAAATACAATACATCAATTTACGACTTATGTATCTCGCACAAAGTTCAGTGCAGACTGCCGACTGGCGTCATTTGTGGAATTATTTTTCATCTCAAGTGTCGTGTGGGGAATATATTTCTTCGACTATCTAAGGTTAACAAGCTTATTTAATTATATATTATTTCTTAAAGTAGTAGGGAGATGTTGATAAAGTGAGACTGAGATGAGAACATAACAGCGAAGAAGGGAACGAAGAAACTGCGGACAACTGGGTAGATTATTATCATCGTCAATCACAATCCGCTGCTTCCTTCTACTTGGGAAGCTGAAGAAAAAATGAAGGGAAAAATAAGAAATGGACTCGTTTAAGGTCTAATACTCGAAGAGCTCACCACCGGCACCGTGTCGAAAAGCAAAAACTTATACAACAAAAACTCTGGCGCAGCTTTGACGGGTGGTTATCAACAGCAAGGTGGTTTTGGGAGTTCAAAAAATGATTCACGTTTTGGCGGAAAAGGTGAAAATAACATAGCGCAATGTGGTGGAGATGATTTTTCTTAAGAAGGGATGATACAAACGGGTCTTTTTTGATCATGATTTTGCAGTTTTGTAGAGAGTAAATATATGTGAATGTGGGAAAAAGTCGTCGTCGCATGATAAGATGAATCATGAGATATATTTATAATGTTCTTGAAGAACTACTAGCTTATACTTCTTCTATAGCACCACTTTGTTGACGAGCCTCCTTCATAATCTTCCAAATTCCCACGGAGTAAGCCTTCCTCATTGAAGGACCTTCCTCATATAACTTCTAAGTCATATCGCTGACCCACTCTCCTGGTACTTCTGGAGGCCATAAAGGTGGCTACAAAGGTGCTGCAAGGCCGCACAGTACTACTATGTATAAGGGAGGTTACCACGGAATCGGAAAAGGAAAAGGCGACGAAATCGATTACTATGAGGACGGAAGCGGAGGCTACGTAGTGCATAGCGTCTATTAAGGCTGCTTGCCCTAATCCTCCATCTTCAGATAATACATCTTCTCGGAGGGGAGAACAGTAGATCCGAGACTGTTGAATTCCAAGATGGACGACTAGGGTGAGCTCTAAGCTCCCTACAAGAAGGGAGGCATAAACAAGAACTACCAAGGGAATCAGCGTTGGAGCAAAAACGGTCGTGGTGATCATGTTCATGACCATGTTGGGTACAACTACAGTACTAATGGTTACAACCACCATCAACAACACCATGAAACTGTCGGAGGAGCCACGACCGGGGGCGGAAAGTCTAAATCAAAGTATCCTGGAGGAGGCTACAACAATGTCAACAACAATGGAGTTGATTCCCGGATTGACGTCGGTTTGTGGTGTAACACTAATGTCAGCAGAGTTCAAGGACGAGGAGGTCGATCAAACAATGATGGACACGGAGGAAACAACTGGAATGATGGCGCTTCCGGCCCTTCGTACACTATTTATCGAGCTCCTGTGGACCGCATCTCCAACACAAATAACTCTTACACTTAAGGCAAGTTCTCACTAGTTCCTCTTTCACTTCGACATAGTACTTGTTTCCTAAAAAAAATGTAAAATGAAAGTAAAGCGGACGACTTCTGTATTCCTGAAGTAAAGTATCTCAGCATCTCTCTGTCTCCGATAAATTCTTCAACAATTTAACTAATATATGGAGAGGTCTACGTCGTCATCACTTTGCTTGTTGGGTACATCATTGATTTCATATCATGAGTGATCATCTTCATAATTATCATCCTCATCATCATCATCATCATCATCGTCGTCATCGTCGTCCTCGTCTTCTTCTAATACAGTGGAGCTGGTCCCAACTGGCGAGGCGATCCGGAGACTGGTGCGGTGACGAGCGCACGTCCAGAACGCAATATCTACGGTGCCAACACCAGCTATGGCCCTCCTTATAAGTAGATACTTCTTTTAAATGTAAGAAGAAGAACTCGGTTGAGAAGGATGAAGATACAACTACTTATATCAAAGGAAAATTTGTTCTCATATCTCGCGAAGGAAAGTCATCATAGCTGAGAAGGAGAAGAAATTTTCCTTTCATAACTTAGTAAGATGAAGGAGATTGATCCAAATGCTGATGGACGAAAATCCAAAATTGTTTGAATTGTAGTTACACCAGGATACAAGCATGAAATACAAATACAGTAGTCATGATTCGTGCCTGAATATTTATCAGCGGTAGTTCTTCATTTTCATTTTCATCAAGTGAATGTTGAACATGAGAGACCACTCCTACTTACTTCGAAGAAATTGCTAATATACCGGTGATTCTCAATTCGGAAGACGCGGTGGTAGTGTCGAGGACGGTGCGGCTGCACAGCACCTCGGAGCAGGAGCATCTTCTTTGTCCTCCTATAACAGCATCAATCAACGTCGGACGAACGCGGCGTCCGAACAGGAGGCTATTCGTGGTGGATCGCAAGATCCCCGCTCCCAGACTGCACAGATGTTGCGCGACACTAATCCTTACGGAAGCCAAATACGTTTACGTTAATAGAGGAGGATCATCTACAGGATCTACTTATCAGATACTATCTTGATCTTGTTTAGTACCTATCAATCTATAACGTAGTCCTAGTTAGAACTGTAGTGGTGGACCAAGAACATTACATAAGGTTAGCGTAGTCTTAGTTCATCTGAAAAATTGGAGTAGTAGTCTCAGCTTCACTTAGTCTTAGTTCTAAGAATCGGAGGAGCTCATCAAGTACTTGATGGAAACCGGACAAGCCGGGAATTTTTTCAGAGCACGGAAAGAACAAGACGGGGGACCCAGTACGATTCGAGGAGTTGGAGGAGAAGGACCACACCAGGCTAATTCTGGATGCCCTGCCGCGAATCAACTATTAGCTACCGCCGGACAAGCCGAGAATTTTTTTAGAGCACGGAGAGAACAAGACGGGGGACCCGGTACGATTCGAGGAGGTGGAGGAGGAGGACCACACCAGGCTAATTCTGGATGCCCTGCCGCGAATCAACTATTTGCTACCGCCGAACAAGCCGGGAATTTTTTTAGAGCCCGGAGAGAACAAGACGGGGGGCCCGGTACGATTCAAGGAGGTGGAGGAGGAGGACCACACCAGGCTAATTCTGGAGGCCCTGCCCCTGCCGCGAATCAACTATTGCCTACCGGAAAAGCCGGGAACTTTTTCAGGGCACGGAAAGAACAAGACGGGGGACCCAGTACGATTCGAGGAGTTGGAGGAGGAGGACCACACCAGGCTAATTCTGGATGCCCTGCCGCGAATCAACTATTAGCTACCGGACAAGCCGGGAATTTTTTCCGAGCACGGAAAGAACAAGACGGGGGAGGACCCAGTACGATTCGAGGAGTTGGAGGAGGAGGACCACACCAGGCTAATTCTGGATGCCCTGGCGCGAATCAACTATTAGCTACTTCATCTGGAAGTCAACATAGCCAACTACGTGGATTACAACAACTAGTTAAGCTCAGCTTCTATGCATCTTTCTCGGCATTTTGGTAACCTTTTCCCTTGTTTGTTCCTAAGATTTGCAAGGTAAAAGGCGTCAAGATGAGGGGGCCGAGATGCATCCTAGCACACGCTAAACGAGAACGCGCTCCGACTTCTACAGGTGGAGGACGAGGAAGCACAACTAGAGCTGGCTTTATTTCATCAGCACAACAATCCAGAGGAGCCTATGTTCCCCCGTCTCGTCTATCGGACGCATCTTTGATTGGAGCAGCAGGTGTGAATAATACTCCTCGTATGTTGAACTACAGGACTACACGACAGCATTTGATGGTCCATCGAGGCGGCACAGGCGTTGTTCCCGTTACGAGTATGGTAGTTAAGGCTTACTTTAGGGTTTAGGGTTCTGAGAAGTCCAAGTCTTCCTTTCATTTGAGAGAAAAATAGCATCAGGAGGATACTTCTCAAGATGGAGCAGGAGGACGAGCGCTAACATGGGTGGAAGAATGGCGGCAGGCCCCGAGATGGAACAAGAGTACGTGCGACAGCTTGGGACACAAGACCAATTACGACATGCTGCAATGTTTCAGTCGAATATGATGCCTTCGCAGCAGCTGTACCTACCACAATTATGAATCGCCTCGGAAGTATAATTGACTATTTCTGGTGTTCTCGCAGCACACTTTTGGCCTTGAGATTCAAATCTACTATAGGCGGAAAGAAAATAAGTAAGAGGATAAGATAGAAGAACGATCATGAGTATAGTCTAATATAGGCGGAAAGAGAATAAGTAAGAGGATGAGATAGAAGAACGATCATGAGTATCCTCGGTGGAATTCTAGTATATTGGGCTGGTGAGATAATCAAGATCTTTCTTCCTTCAGTGTCTACTTGCTTCTATGAGAATTAGATGAGTACTCGTGGTCTGGTCTCTTCTAATGAAACAGGGAGGCGCCGCAGCCGCACGTGGGCAGAACAAGCGTTCTCTAGGACGTGGCACGATGAATCACTTGTCCTCGTGGCAACCTCCACAGTGAATGGAGATTGCAGGTGGTATGTGGATATTAACAACGTGAACGTCTACGTCTGCAAGGTGGAAGTTAGATTTTTAAGAACGTCATAGTAGAAGGTGTCACGTTGAAGGTGTCACTTTTACTACAGGGACGAGTTGTAGAACGTCTACTATGTATATAATCGAAGCAGAGTATTTTTGAACACTCACTCCATGGTTTGACTTTTGGTTTTACCTTAGAAAAGGTACGCATGTTGCAATCACATTCGTGCGAAAAAAGGGAGTTCTATTAGACCGTCTACTAATATAGGAAGTTCTCGTAGAAGCGGTGTAGTCACGTCTACTACAGGTGGAAGCTGTGGGACGTCTCCGGGAAGGGAGATTCAATTCGTCTAGAGGTGAAAAATTGGAGATATTAATTTTGTAATGTATTCAGAAGATCGATCTACAACTACAGCACGTAGTATAGCAAGCCGCAACGGGTTAGACGTAGACGTGTTTTACAAGTGATTGTAGTGCGGCTTCTATCTTTTTCTATACATAGCTTTTTCTAAACACATAGAAGTGCTCTTCTAATGTACCGATAGTCCTTACATAGCTTTTTCTAAATACATAGAAGTGCTCTTCTAATGTCCCGGATAAGTGTATCGCTGCTCGAGACTTATATTTATAAGTACCTAGTATCTTCATACAACAGGAATAGTTGTTCTGGAAAGATTCTAGAGACAACTTAGAAGCGCCACTGCTAGGATGATACTTTATCCTTAACTGCGCCTACAATCTAAACAATTCATCACCCTTTTTATCCTTAACTGCTCCTCTTTCTTCTGCTGAGTATTGTGGGAGGGATTTACTACTTGTTGTCAATTTGTATCTGATCCTCACAACTTTCGAGTTGGTTAGTTGTTAGAAGACTAGACGCGTTGAAAGCAGGTATACCCAATAGTAGCACTAGCTTCTTAGAAGACTACTTTTTTCACAACTTTCAAGTTGGTTAGTTGTTAGAAGACTAGACGTTTTGAAAACAGGTATACCCACTAGTAGTACTAGCTTCTTAGAAGACTCCTTTTTTCACAACTTTCAAGTTGGTTAGTTGTTAGGAGACTAGACGTTTTGAAAGCAGGTATACCCACTAGCAGCACGAGCTTCTTAGAAGACTACTTTTTCTAATATCAAGTGAAGGTCGTGATACCCTAGAAGTACCTTTGGCTCGCCTAATAGATAGGACAGAAGTTACTTACATCATCACTAAAGCTAAAGTTATTGTAGAGAAGGAAGTTGTGCCTCCCCATCGCGGTGCCGGTGTCTTTCACTTCTGAGAATTTTTTACTCCTGAAACCTTTTTCATCGGGTTGCTTCGCTGCCTGAAGGAGCAGGATGTATACAGCTCTCGGAGGGCAGCTACCCTCGTGCCTTAGGGTGTCAGCTTATGTCCGATCACTGAGTTCTTATAGATTAAAACATATTAAAAACAAGTGATTATGTTTAAGATGATCATGCTAGGTAATTAGCATGATCATCTGGATTTTTTATTCCCCCTAAGAGGAACATACAGAAATAGGCATCCATAGGACGTATGAACTGAGCTTGAGGCTCAATTTTCAATGAATGGTCATAGGACCTGGTTTCTAAAAATATTGAATTTTTTTAATTATTTTCCTTTTCAACCAAACACTACAAGATAGAATATAGTATGGAAAACGCTACTGGCATTAAGCAAAGAGTCAAGCAGAGTTCAGAACGTAATGCGCCTCTCGGCTCCCAACAGCAATGGCGTTTTGCATTGGCATTATTCGGGGATAGCATTTTGCAATCGTGCAATAAAAAATCTATATCACTACAACTAGTACTAGGATAGATGTAGTCGTGAATGCTCACCTCCTCGAGGCGATCCAGCTCCTATCCTATCCTAGATGTAACTTCTGTTGAAGGGAATGTTAGAAAGCGATCGTCGCAAGCTGAGCGCATTTTTAGGGGGAAGCAAGTGTTGATGTCCTCTAACATGTGTTGATAATACTTTGTTGATGAAAGAAGTCGTAAAATAGGAAATTGTTCTTGTTGAGTTGTACTATGAGAAGTGAACCCAAGTGGTCGTGGGCAGCCTCACCCTTATTTTGTGTGATGGTACAGCTGCAGCTAGGACTTCTGTCATCACCGACGCAAAAGATGAGTGAAAGTGGTATCTGGTAGGAGGATGCTTGTTCCATCTCGACGCATAGATGAGTGAAAGTGGGAGACCGTTGAGAGCAATGGAAGAGCTGAAAAGAATTGAAAGGAATTCGCAAATAGCTGCAAAAAATGTCGAAACCTTCATCAACTGACCGTTATTATTCTAAGTAGGTACTTAGCCTAAAAAAGGGAGTGTTAATACGCGCATCCAAAAAAGCAATACCTTTACCTACTACTACCTACTTATGTCAGTGGTCTGTGTACTAGCGACACCGAGTTTCTTGTTAGGAAACAGCACTTGTTAGTACTCAAGATTGAGACCACTTGGCAAATAGAAGTTACATGACTGATTGAGACTTGGAAGACAACGAACTAGCTACGCGAGGACCTTGACCAACCTAAGTTAGGTTAGTAATAATACAAAACCACAAGAACAATGTCCTCTTCGCCAAAGGGGCGTAGTCCTGCGGCGATGAAGACGAGTAGCCCTAAGCGCGGTTCGTCAAAAAGACCACAGAGTCCGAGTGGTAAACCAGCAAAACGCCCATTGGTGATGAAACGGAAATTTATGAATTGGTGATGATGATGATGATGATACAGCAATAGCGATCGATCCGATTAATAACTTCTTTCTGGAGGTACTACTTCTAGGATTGTACTAAGTGGAAGCTGTCGCACTCGCAGAGTTTCATTCGCCTCTTACACTTCAAAGTGAACAAACTACACGGAGAGGATAATTTGTTTGCCCTTATGGCAGTCTGCACTGAACTCTGTGCGAGATTAAGTAGCATTGTATTGCACTCTTCTAACTTAGATACCAACCGACCTAGCTATGTGCTTCGGGAAGACGTGGACAACACGGAATTTTGGGACCGAGTGGCTCCAGAATACGATGCCGAAATTCTCAGCACCATCGAAGAGGACGTCACCACCACTATCCGGAAAATCCTCGACGAAAATGCGCAGGGAAGTAAAGGTTATGTTGAAGAGATTTTTCTTTCAATGTCATCATGGACCTGTCGTCTCAACGTCAAGAAGTGCTATACTGGGGACTTCCTACCCTAGCCACTTCTAACAAGCACAGGCAAAAACAAGATTTGAAGTCCTAGTAACAAGTATGTATTAATGTTGTTGTTGGCACGACGTAGATCAAAGAAAGCGTTTGCCGTGGTCTAAGTGCTCAAAGAAAGGTCTAAGTACTTGAATCTAATACCCCAAGCCCCAATTGGCAGTGGATTTCGGCTGTGGTGTTGGAAAGTATCTTCCAGCGTTGTCTGAGCGCTTCTCAAAGGTCATAGGGATGGACTTTTCAGCTGGTCTATTGCACTTCGCGAGGACGAAAACTTTTATGTGGGAAGACGAGTGAATGTGAATAGATCCGACCTCGCATGTATGGTTCTGGTATTTTTGGTATAGCCTGAATTTGATCATAAGGGTTCTCTTCTTGTTTTCCCTTAATATGATCAAACTCAGGTTACCAAATACCGGAACCATTCACGTTTTTACGTAGACGGGTACATCATTTTTTGCATCTAGCGAAAACAGCAAGTTCATGATCTCCAAAGTTGAGTCACCGAGGAAACCTACGCATAACCGAATAAATTGACCCATCGTCCTTCCCTCGCATGAAAATCGTCCTTCCCTACGACCATCAAAGCTACTCCTACCCTACGTTCATCACAACGAAGTTAGGAAACGTAACAATACCGGATGCAGTCTCGTTGACGGAGACGGCGAAGGTTCTGCAGCTAGTGGGTGGCGCAGTAGCTGATTTCGGCGTTTGCGCCAACGTCTTATTGTCGCCTGAAGTCGATACGCAGATGGTATTGATTTCCGCCTTTTGCCCAACGTCTTATTGTCGCCTGAAGTCGATACGCAGATGGTATTGTAATGTTTCATTTCACGACAAGTGGCACTTGATGATCCATTTAAGACTCTGCAACAGATACTGATTCTTGATCTTGTAGCTTCTAATTGTACTTCATCAATTATATTTTTTTTGCCAAAAATGAACCCCCAATAGGGCATCCTCAAAACGCTTTTCGCTTGCATGAAGCCAGCTGGAAGGGTGTTTCTTTTGGTGCCGGCATTGGAGTCGCACGTCCTAGGCCTCTGGGCGGTTAAGCATGGTCCTGGAAAGGAAAGTGCAGAATTACAAGCTTATGACACAGAAACTGTTGCTTTGTTGGAAGATGTTAAATACACTTACAAATACTTACATGTTCTTGCATTACAAATAATAGGTGGTACTAAGTAGTTGTCCTGAACAACTTTTGGAATGCACGTTGGATCGGGTACAACTACGCGAATAATTCTTATTCTTGACTCCTCCGACCTCCTCTAACAACCGGAGGTGAAAGTCTACAATGAGCAAATCTCGAAGGAGGACGTGCAAAACGGCATCGTGAAGCGTGGGGAAGAGGGCGTCAGAACACAACACTACGTCAAGGAGCAGATCGAAGAGATGTGCAGAATGGTATCGAGTTGTTCTAAGAATCTTCTGCTTGTTTTGAAGTAGGTCTAGGATCTACAACATCTAGTAAATGGGAATCAGAATATTACGCATAGACAGTCTACTAAGTCTGCTCAGAAGACGAGCCAATCCAAAACACATCGAATACGGGCAACTCTTAAATTACCAGGTCGGCTTCACCGTGGAACGCACTACGAGAGCAGAATACAAATGGAATTCCGAGTATGATTTCGAGTCGCTATCAAAAGGAGGCAAGTCGCTAGCCACAGGGTTTGGGAAGCTCAAATGCGGACCCTACGATTGGATCTTGGTTTTACGGAAGTAGCAGGTGAGTAGTTCTTGTGAGTTTTGTTAGGCATTGAATGTCAATGAAAAGAAGAAGTTGAACTTGTCTGTTGTTGTATCGAAAGAAAATGTAGTAGGACGGACTACCGCTGGCGACCCTGACTGACAAATATAGTCGTGAGAGTTACTCGAGAAGAACACAACGTTTTGTTGACCAATAGACCAGTAGTGGACTTGGGGAACAAAATATCAACAGCTGTAAAGAAATTCCACCAATTGTCCCTAGAAGTGGTTCGGAAAATGGCCTTTGTAGAGGCTATTCTCAGGACCACGGATTTTTAGACCACTAGAAAATGTGTGTATAATTACCTGTAGAGATGAAAAGATACTAGTACAGAAGAAACAAAATATTAAGAACGCAAAGAGACTTTTCTTATTTCTCAGATTGAAAATTCTAATTCATCCCTCCTGGTCGTGTGTATGTGCGTAAAGTTCTTGAACCTTGTTCTTGAATCATCTGCATTTGATAATGCTAGCTGAGTAGAGACGAGGACCCATGAAGAATAGCGGATTCTTACACACACAAAACGCCTTACGATGTAGGTTTCAGCCTATTGGGTTTAGGGTGCATCATTATACCCGAGGTTTTTTTTTGAAATATCGTCCGTGGACAAGAAGTTAGCTTTGGTGCGCTTGCTGGCTTTTTCATCTACCTCTGCAGCACGTGCTGGTGTGACCACGAGTGTTCATCTACATGTACATCTTTGTTGCATGGGTCCCCCAAGCCAGCAGCACTACTTGCTGCGGCTAGGTTTCATAAGTCTGTTGATCAGCATCGGTCATCCATGGATGCTCATGATCTAGAGGACAAGGAGCGATCTTCTGCAGCCGGTTGAAGTTCTAGAGCTGTGGTTTGTGTCGTTTGTATGATGTGTGCAGAGGTAAAAGTTGGATCCCTTTACAGTAGCGTGTCATGCCTACTTATACGCTTACCCTGTCGCGGGTGAGCCAACTCCTATCCTATCCTGTACAATGAGGTTAAGCTATCTCTTGTTTTAGAGGAATGTGAAAAATCCGAATCATGGGCTGAAAATATAGAATAGAACAAAGACCAAGACACACGAGTTTCTCATCCTCCTTCGTCGTACCTTTTTCTTCGAGCGTCCAAAAAAGCCGAGAAACAGCATCATGAAGAATCCATTGTCCGAAGCAATTGGTGCCATAGAGCGCTTCGTATACCGAAGACTCTGCTCCCGACGATACCTTAACCATACTGGTGCTGCGACGACTACAACGAGGGATCGCAGCAAGGTGAGTGAAGGACGTAGACATCAGCTCAAGGACCACGACCGTTTTTCTGCTTCTGCAAGTGTATCGTCCAAGAACAAGACCAGCTCGCTTCCTCCAGCAGACAAAACTAGCGTCAATTCGACAGCTCCGTTAGACCAGGCTCCTACAGAAGTAAAATGGAAAAGCGGGCTCCAGATTCGCCGAGAGCAGAAGTTTGGCACTGATCTCTTGCTGGCTGAAGAAAATTTGCATCGTGAGCTCAGCAACGATGATTTCGAACGTCTGTGTACGGTGCTTTGCGGTGGAGGTGGCTCCTCCATTCGTCCTTCGGAAGGACTCTCCGTGGAATCAAGACGCAAATCGGGATGGAGAACAAGAGGAGCAGAGGAGACTACTGCGTTGGTACAAGCACAACAAGAACTACAGCCAGGACTCTTCTTGAGGACCACTTCCACTTCCTCAACAGTTCTACTCGGTGCTGATGATCACGCTCATCTTCAGTCAACACCTTCTCCACTCTCGGATCTCAGAGGGCATACTTTCCAGGCACTCTTGCGTCGGATATCTCATCTAGCTGAACACAGCAAGCCTGTGCGTAGATGGAGACTTGCGAGTCGACGACTGCAAGTATTAGGATTGGAAGAAGGAGGTCAAGCTGCGCTTCCGTCTAGAAAGACTCGGGGAACAGGAATAAACGGAAACCACGAAACTCCTCGAGGCGCATCTGTTGGAACATCTTTGAAGCTCCTTCAGGCGGACGGGGCCAAGGACGTCTCCCAAGCAGGAGGAGCTGCTGTCTCAATGGGTCGCAGTAAAGCAAAAGCAAGTTGTCCAAGTGAACCAACAAATGAGGCCTTCTCAACGCGGCCTCATAGTACACCATCAACGGCCTCTTCTTCTTCCTCGTCAACAAGTCCCTCCACATCTTCACAGAAGTTTCCACCTGCTCCACCAAGAACTATATTTGATAAGGACGAGGAGGATGAAGTGAGAGTGACAACTGAATCTGAAGGGCACCAGTCAAAAGGAACGTCGAAGTCAGAACCAGAGTCGAAGAATACCTCCTTTGAAGCAATAGCAAAATGGATAGCTGGAGGAGGACGGGGAAGAAAATCTTCCGCAATGAGGTGTACTAGTAGAGTCTCAGGTGCTGAAGTCTTGTCTAGGAAAGTAGATGTGCAGTTTCTGAAACGTGGCGAGAGCGGTCCTCTGGCGAAGAAACTTCTTAATCTACGTCGGCGAAGAAGGAGGAATCTTCTCCTGCAACCTGCAGCTAAAAGCAGTAACGCTGCTGCCGTAGCCTCTCGACGGAGGATCGGCAATGGTATTTCATCTACAGGTAGATTCACACAACTGAAGACAAGTCAGGGATTACAACATGCAGAATACCACAGAAGTGCAGAAGATGAAGAAGCCACCCAGCTTATGCACATGTCCTCCAGGAGGGCCCTGTGGAAAATGGCAGCGAACCTGGCAAGAAGAGACAAAGAAGTAGTCCATTACCGCAGATTAGTGAAGGACTTCTTTCCGACAATGTTGCGGCTCGTAGCGGTGGAAAAGCGTCTGCATTCAGCAATTCTAGACCAGTTGTGTCTGCACACAGTCCCTCTTTTTCAGCCGTCGAGGCGAGAAACGATACTAAACAGGACGAAAGGTGGAACGAGGAAGAGAAGTGTGAGGAATCCTTCTTCTACTTCTAGCACTCATTTGCTAGACGCTCTCACAGCTGACACTAGCAGCACTGGCGCAAGTAGCAGTAAACTCCCTCTGGCAGAGACAAGCGTGCGGGCAGGTAGAAAGTCGTCAAGACGAGATCGCTCAGGATTGAAGATAGACGCGTCTAAAGGCAGTAGTTTTAGCAAGTTGCTGCGAATACAACAACAAGCCACTGACGTAGCCGACCTGAATCCCGCAACAAACTCAATATTTTCGCCATCCTCTTCTCTAGAAGTGAGCCAAGAACATCCTCTACTCGGAAACAAGTTCACGACACTACGACCTATTGGCGAGAAGTTTCAGGATCAGGGTTCGACTGTAACATCAACTTCTAAAAACGGTATCGGTTCGAACCTGCGTTCCCAGTTAGCGAAGATTCTCGACAAAGCCTTGAAAAAGCATGGCGTTTTGACTGGGAGCACTAAGAATCCTCTAAACGGGGTAGCAGGAGGACTAGTGCCACAGGTAACCGTCATCACCATACCAACGAACGGTTCATCGTCTCAAGGTTTCGAGGATATCCTTGATGGTCAGGATGACGACGGAACTGAAAATAGTCTTCACGATGACTTTTTGGAAGACCCTGAGAATCTTCTTTTAAGGGTAGGTTAAAGGTGCTTTTCTTACCGCTTTTTATGCCTCTCCTAAGGGAGAAACAGAAAGGCATAACGAGCGGGGTAAGCGAGCACCAAAAGCCTACCTCTAATTCTTGCAGGGGAGGGAGCAGACGCAGCTCATGAGCTGCTCCACGGTTCCTCTACTAGCTTCAATATCAATGACCACGAAGACGAGCATCACGTTGTTGAGATAGAAGACGATCATACCGAAATAAACCCTCTAGGCTCTGAACTGGGCAACTCCGACGAAGTGCACGTCCTTGATGTCGTCGGAAACGACGATGCCGATGTTCTCACGCGCTCTCTACCACCGACTGCCTTCCCCAGTGCAGCTGCTCTGTCTTCAAAACGACTGTACCGTCTAGAGGCAAAGACACCGAAAACGACAAGGGCAAAACCTTCCTCATCTTCCTCTTCGGCAATACCTGCCCACCCTCCTCCAGCTTCTTCGTCATCGTCAGCATCTTCTTCGTCATCGTCAGCATCCTCCTCATCTTCCGACTCTCCTTCCCCGTCGACTTCAGCCTCCTCGGATCCAGCTTCGACGTCGACTTCCACCTCAACCTCTTCACCTTCTACCTCAACCTCTTCACCTTCTACCGCAACCTCTTCACCTTCTACCGCAACCTCTTCACCTTCTACCGCAACCTCTTCACCTTCGAGCTCAAACTCTTCACCTTCTACCGCAACCTCTTCACCTTCTACCGCAACCTCTTCTACCGCAACCTCTTCACCTTCGAGCTCAACCTCCTCCTCCTCCACGTCGTGGATAGACAAAGAGCTTGCTGCGATGAGAGAGCTCGAACTGCCTCCAACACAGGTCCAAGCGGGCGACTCACATTCGACGTACGAAGATGGCAGACTGCAGGCATGGATTGATCAGAATTGTTCCAGTAGTGGACTGGAGAGTAGCGGATTGGACGAGGAGAAGGATGGGGGTCGTGCGCTAGTTAGAAACACTGAGACCATGATAGGTGGTGAAGGTCTGGAAATGATATCTTCATCCCTCTCTTCTTCCTCTGCTTCTCCAGGTGGTGGTGGTGCTGCTGGTGCTACTAGTCCTGCTAGTGCTATCCAAGTTGCGAAGGGTGAACAAGATTCAGCAACATCACTAGCCTCATCGTCTTCCCTACAACACCAGGCACCATATCACTCACGATCTCAGCGACAGATACTGAGGAATAGCAGAAGGAAAACCCGATATAGTCATCAAACTCCTCTTTCTGAAAAAATATTCTTAGGAGGTGGGAATAGCAGAGCCGGAGGTGGACCACTAGGTAGCGGAGGCATGAATGCGCTGGCGTCCAGTCGAACACGTGTATTAAGGCGAAGTGAGAAGTGATTTCGTAGGAGCCATTTTGTTTCGGAGTACTTGAAAATTTAACAAAGAAAAGCTATGTCTGTGTGACCTTGACCACAATCTCTAATTACACGACCTGGCGAGAGTGTTGCAGATGCTATCGCGCGCGTGATCGAACAGCTAGGCGTAGGTCAACAGAGCTCTAGTGGTAATATCACTGGAGTTGAACCCAGTAATATTAAAACAAAGACACCCTTATTTCCGACAACTACTGCGAGCCACCGCCCGAAAGCTGGGACCGAGACGCAACGAGGACGGGCGGTGCGAGGTAATAACACGGCGAGCACCACGTCGGCAATGCCAACAAGTGCATCTTCCACGCATCGGTGTGCTCAGACTCTACAGAATGTTGAGAACAATCGAAGAAACCGACAACTGTTGCTAGGCTCCGACTTGCTTTCTGTCGATTCAGATGCAAGTCTACAGGGATTGCTTTCTTCTAGTGGAAAACAAGAGCTGAGTATGCCCGCCAAGAGACAACATCCCTCGATACTAGAAACGGTAGCACAAGATGCTTACTTGTTTTCTCAGACGTCGAAGCACGAGAACCACGACAACGACTGGAGTGAGGCGTCTCCGATGCAAAATTCTTACCAACAATCATGTGCTCACATGCAAATGGGGCTTCTACATGCAATTGCATGGTGTCCCGGAGCGGCACCACCAGGATTTTTTACCGCTCTATACCATCGAACCGTGGCACGAGTACCCCTGAAAGGCGAGATGATTGATGTCCTCGGCAGGAGCGCGACGAATTCGACTTCGTCCAGATCGCATCGGAAAAATCGAAAGAGCAGTAAGGATGATCCTCCTTCTCGCCTTAAAGACAAAGAGCATCGAACGAACAACTCGTCATTCACCTCCGAACAGGTAGATGTCGCTGGGGTAGTGAGAAACTTGCTGTTAAGGCTTGAAAGTTGGCCTATCATCTAAGAGCGTCTCTATGTCTTCTTCAAGGAGGAAAGCCATAGATATGCGAGCTAGAGACGCCAACTTTCAGCCTCTAATGCTGGATTCAGCGAATCTGTATCTCTTGCACCGAAGGCCGCAACAGCAAAACATGAACTACTCCAGCGTTACCCAGGAAACGTTGACGCCAGCAATAGAGCATCTGTTACAGCGGTTGCAGCTCTCTTCGTGCGCAGGGACGTCGCTGAACATGGAGTCTAGTTTTCGCCTCGTCGCTCAATTGAGTCGGATAGTCGATTCTAGTTCTAGTACACGTGGCTCGCACAGCGAAGGATCAACATCAACGTCAAAAACAAGCACCAACGTCACTGTTCCCTCCACGCTAAGTGAGAACGCGAAGGAGTCTTTGTTCAGACTGCTGTGCGGACATTTATTCCCGTTTTCATCTCCTAGCACATCAGGAGTCGCTGAATGGACCAGTGACTTTTCGACTAGCTGCACCTCCACCACCAAAGAGGTCTGGAAGAGCGCATTAGCCCAAGCTGGAAGCAGTGATCCACGACGGGAGATATTCGAATTTGTTGGTTTCGAGCAGAGACTTGAACGGCTGTGGACGACAGAGTGGCGGCAACCTTTACTCAACATCTATAGTAAAGGAGACATCACTACGACGGGAGGCTCCAAAGGGAAAGTGGAGCTTCTGGATGGAAAGAGAGCAAGGAGCTTTGACAAGATGAAGACAGTGCAGGAACTGCACGAGGGGAAGCTAGACAGGAAAGGAGGAAAAGGAGACAAAAAGCCTGTGATACAACTGGCAAATTCTAAAGACACCGCAGTAGAGGTAGAGGAGGGGAAATCATCCCCGAAGACCGAAAGTAGCCTCTCTGATAGAATCACCGTAGCAACACGCTTGCAGGCGTTACTGCAAGTCAAGCGTATTCAATCTCTACCGTTGAGTGCGGACCTGCGGCATAGAATCTTCTCTGACGTCGGGGCTGAATTGTGGAGATTGATGCCGTTTGTCAAAGCTAGGCACATGAATATGACGAATACGGAATCACACTCAACAACTCCTTCTACTTCCAACTACAATAAAAGTGGTATGCCTCCCCAATTGGCTATGCAAATTCTGCGAGATTTTGATCGCTACACCCAACTGGTCGCTCACTGCGTGAAGCACGACTACATCGTTACGGGCCTAAATGACCACGAGTCGCAAGCTCACGCGCACGCGCACCACTTGCTGCGCCAGCATGGTAGAAAGCGACACTTCTCTTTCCTGAAAAGCTTTAGCCCACAAGCATGGGAAGCGGTACTGTCGGTTCCGGCGATAGCTAAGGCAGTGAGCGCATCACGAGGATTCAAGACTTCTAATGGGTACCTGACATCATCGGAGATCCGGTCATCTGGCGGTGGGAGCAACTCCAACTCTGCTTCGAGAACTTCATCCAGCTCTTTTTACAAAAAACAGATGATGAATGCCAATGCGATTAGTATCCAACAACATGGCGGCATTAGTAGTAGTACTTTGAACAACAACAGTGCTGCAAATAACGGATCCTCATCGGCTTCGACCTATTTCATTTCTGCGTGGTTGCGTATATTCTGGAAAAGCCTAGACAAGCAAGCATTTGCCCAGCTAGTTCAGGATAACGTTGCTGCTTTACAGGACTTAATCCGTCAACCTGACGAGTGGAGGCTTTTCCTGTTGTACACCATAGTGAATGCAGATTTATCTTCTTGTTTGAGGACGAGCGGTACCGCTAGTAATGCCAGCATCGGCATCGGGAGAGCTACCGACGCACCTCCTGCTAGTGGTAATTATACCCTTTCGGGAACTACTTCTAGTGCTGGTACAACGGGGACTCCTACTAGTACACGGCTATTGGACCACGCGAGCATGAATCCAAAGGTGCCAGGCAGAAGCGGCCATCGACGCAAGTCTGCTTTAGAATCAACATCTTGTTCCAGGCGAGGACAGAATGCTGAACATGTTGGAAGCACGACTACTTCTTTCAGTAGTAGTAGAAACCCGAGTTGTACGACCAGGAACTCATCTTCGCCAGCAAATGATGCATCCACGACTACTTCAAGCAATATTAAGGGTAGATTAGAGGTGTTTTGTTACCGTTCGGTTTGCCTTCCTGAAGGGGAAAAGGCATAACGAACGGCGTACACGAACACCAGAAGCCTACCTCTAACAATACACCACACCAGAGAGACAAACTACATCATGATCAGCAGGATCCAGACCAAGCCGCATACGCTGTCCGCAGGCTTCTAACCGATGCAGACGTTCTGTTCTCCCAGTCAGTTGAGTTTCGCAGTGTGCAGACGCGAATTTTCTACAAAGAGGTACTGGAAAACGCGCACCTCTCGGACCTTGGGCCTAGATACACGCGCGAAATATTGGACAGTTGGGGCTGTGGCTTAGCGGATTACGAGAGAAACGAAATGCTGGGAGTAGAAAATCCTAGTGGTACAACGACTCAGGAGCATCGACAGCCATTCCGCACATCTGGTATGCTACGTTATGACCTCAAAATTGGCGACAATTCAGATTCTCTTTCCTTAAGTGGCTCCATGCCTTTGCAGTCAGGGTCCTCATCTGGTACATCAACATCTTCTAGTTCATCTACAGCCCAAAAAGCATCCGGTGGACGTGGAACTACTCATGAGATGAGTCATCTTCAACGTGGTCGTGATTTGCCTTTCCTAAGGATAGGTCCATGGATCTACAGTCACCGGCGTGACCGCGACGTTGAATACCAGGGTTTGAGCAAGGTTGAAGGCTTGCTGAATTTTGCGTTACAGCAAAGTCGAAGGAAGAGCACTGCAGGTTCAGGAGAACAAGCGGCAGCTTCTCCAGGGAACAATACTAAAGAGAACGTGACTGGAGGTTCTACATCAAGAGCGTCGAGTCCAACAGCGGAAATGTGCGCTTTCAACCCGAGGAACGGAAATGCCAATGGTCACGCTCATGCTCCCCAACATCTCCCAGTTACGGGTTTTGTAAAGCTTGCGTTGAATCGGACGCCGTGCTTGTCTTGTTTGGGGGCTATTGCCAATTTCCGGCTTCGCTACCGAGGAATTCAACTCCAGATTGGCTTTGATGAGACTGAGAAACGATTTTAAAGAATTGGAATCAATATTTAGGAAAGACCACGACATTTTCCTTTTGAGAATACAACACATATTGATGATCTTGAAGATACGACTCAAGAAGAACATCGTATCAATTTTCCCGTCATCACATGTCTTTTTGCTCTCTCTACTTCATATCGTTTCGACTCAGATCTTCATTTATCTTTCTTGTCAGCATCATAGCTTGGAAAAATTGGATTTGCGTTGTAAAAGCAGCAACAGCCACATGTCTTACTAGAATTTGGAAAGAACACTAGAGTGCTTCGTGCAGACGCTTCAAGAAGTGACTGATCAGATGCAGATCGTACCATGTTCGAGAAACTTCAACACAGCAGATCTCTTCTCTCCGCCATCCATTCTGGTAGTTCTTCAAGCAGATCACCATGTATCAACGAACAGAGCTCCTTACAGCTCAAGGAGAATACACCCGTAGACCAACAAGTAGAAGCTTACCTTTTCCGAATAAGAATATAAACCGAGGCCTTTGGTCTAAAACTGACTTACAACAACTAACACAGATCTTCTACGAATAAGGTTTGTTTCTATGTATAATTCAAAGAAATAGGTATTCGATGCTTGAAACAATTCCATTTTGGAAATTTCCTTCCACTAAAGCTCTCCTAGAACAACAAAGAATTATATCAATATCATTATAACTTGTCCCTGTTTGTTTAGTATTTGTATCACAGATAGTCTAATCGAAATAAAAAATGTCGTTTCTCCGGAGTGTTGTCATCAACGTGGTTCTTCCACATCTACTCGCGTACGCTTCCGCGGCATCTCTGGGTCCTACGTCGTCTGCGAATGGAGCGCTAGACTTGGGGACGTTCAAGGCTGCCCTGGAGCAGCTGTCTTCTCCTCAGGAGACGGCAAACAAGAAGGACGAAACCACAGACTTCAAGGATGTATCCTCGCAGCTAAAGACGGATCTCGAGGGAAAGTTTCCTGCCTTTCTTCACCAGGGAAATGCGGATCCAGAATGTGACCTCACACCACACGGAAAAGCACGAGCGGAAAACCCCGATCAGAATTTCGCGAGTGAACTGTTGCCGCGCGAACTGATCGAGACTAAGAATTTGGTTCAGCCTGTTCAGCCACGACGGGAAGATGCATCACGCCCTTCAATCGCGGGATTCAGGACCGAAAAGTTTTCACCAGAAGAAGGCCAGCAAAAGCATCTTCTACCTTCACACGACGAGGAGAAGAAGAAGGAGAGGCGAGTCTACATGACGACGGGTTTTTCTCTTCTTCCGTTTCTCACTCAGATTTTACCTGAGGATATTATCATAGTCGCGGACTGGGACCCCACGATCCATCGTTTAGTGCAATTGGCGTTCAATGTGGTCGCCAATCATCTAGATGTGGACAAAGACTGGGATCCTAAAGTGAGAGAGTGGCGTTTCCCGAATGCGGCGAAAAATTCAAGCTCAACGCTAGACATTATGGCCGCTTTTGGGCGCCTTCTGCTAAACGAAAAAACGCCAGAGGAAAGAACAAGCGAAGACGTGCACAAGAAGATGGTGGAGGAAACCCTGCAGAACGTGCTAAAGGTCCGATATCTTAGAGACTGGTTTCAAATCCTTCTGGGTGGCTGGTACGCACGATGGAAAAGCGACAGGACAACCACCAGAGGAAGAGTGCATCTTGATTTGGCCGCGGAGGAACTGGACGTTACCCTCAGCAACAGCTACTGGCTGCTTCACAACGCGTACACACTCCCTCCGCGGGAGATGAGGAAACTGCAAGACCGTCTGCGCGCTGTGGAATTCATCTACGTGAAACTGAACCTTTTCGACGTAGCTAACATGACGGATTTTACTACAATTTTGAACAATCATGAATTAACCTCCATCCGCATTAACGTGAGCACCGCTAGTCACTACCTCTTCAAAAAACGCTGGCTGCAGCACACCTCTGGTGGAGACGAGGACGGTATCAGTACTAGTAAAAGCATGTGTGAACATCAACAACACGCATCCGCAGAAAGCGGAAGTCTCCCGCTCCACGGCGATCTAAAGGAAAACTTCGACGCGCTGATGATGTTGGCATCGGTGAAAGTGAAGGAGACGTGGCTCTTGCGAGACACGAGCTTGCGAACGATCAACCCTTATAATCTCAAGCGACATAATGGAGACATTGGTGCTTGGTACCGTGATTCGCGTCTCTGGGTGTCCGACATATGGAATACGCTGTTGAGTGCTTGCGCGGCGAACGACCCAAGTGCCGAGCTTCTTCGCGATGATGAAAGAAAAAACAGGTTGGAGCAAGAGGGAAGCGGCGGTTCTGTTGTACTATGGCAACGCATTCAGAGAAGGGCGCCTCTGTTAGGCATCCACCTTCGCCGTAGGGACGCGGTGGACCCTCACCAACCGTGAACTCACGGCCTATCCGTGAGTAGAGAAGCTTAAACTTACAGCCTCCTCACCTTTTACAAGTGGTCGCCGGTAATCGCGGAGCCACACTCGAAGAGACGGAAGGAGAAGAGGATCAATTGTCGTTCTTCTTTGTTTTTGAAGAGACGCTGGGTTTCTGTTTGTTTGCAGAGAAAATGTGGCGGGTCGACCAGAACACAACTCATATGCCATGTTATATATATGAAGAGAAGCCAAGGGGGCTGGCAACAGAACCTCTACGCCGTGTTTTAGCTATGGTTCGATGTTGGTCAGCAATTGTTAGGCATTGAGCAGTTGAAAATGAAGGAAACCATCGAGGAAATGGAACGGGAAGAGATGAAGAAGAATTAATAGAAGCTACTAATAGATGAAGGGGGAGTGGCCACTCATCTTCTTTTAAAAAGTTTCTGAATTGAAAAATTTTTGAGTTGAAACAACTTCATCGTCGTGCGGGAAGAAACGGGAAGGGGACAGGCAGATGGACGTCTGTCAGACCGAGTCCAAATTGAAGTGGTCTTCTCAACTAGATAGATACAGGTGATAAAGAAGGATGAGAAAAAGTAGTGACGTCATCCGCTTATGGTAATAGCAACAACATCACCTGCGTCAGATAAAGTGGTAGCAACGTCAAAAAAATACTTCCTCTGCAGTACTGCTAGACAGTCTCAGCAGTCCGTCTTCCGCAATTTCGGCGTGTAAGGAAAAACAGTACGCGTTCCTTTGTTCTTTAGCTTCTAGAGAACAATGCAGTTAAAGTGAATAATTTTAATTATGTGTCTCACGTGCTGGCAAGAACAAGATCAAAAAATAATGTCAATCCCCAGATCCCGAGTGCAAAAGTAAGAAAGAATAGCAACAACGTAAAAAATACCAAGATCAAGATCACAATCACCATGAGGATTATGATCAACAACAACAACAATAACAACAACAACAGCAAGAAGATCAAAGCAAAAAAATTTGGAAGTGCTCTGTTCCTCAGGTGGCTCCAATTAGGAAGTAAAGCCTTCTACTGATTTCGGTTTTTCCCTTAATCAGACTCCCAAAAGTTCGCTAGGTCTCACGTTCTGACAAGATCAAAAAATATGTTCCTAAGAATGATTGGCCCCCTTTCAAAGCCTAGTGTGATTCAGTCACGTTACGATCCAGGTGGACGCACGCGCTACTACTCGAGTGTCCATGGGTTACTCTTGTAGTGCCGTCAGTGCTCGAGAATTCTCCAACCAAAGAAAGATAAGCGTAGACCCATGTCAGAAGCAGCGTGAAAGAATGTCTTTCAGGGCAACCTGTTCCGAACCTCTGGGGCCTGGTGCAACCAACAAGAAGGGATAACAATGATATTTTACTAATTTGATTGATCACCGCAAATCTTGTATGGAACGAAGCTTGCTGAAGCGCTTGATGAGTTCTGATTCGTCTGGTTATTTTCATCATCCTGGGGTCATACAAGAAATGATCCTACAAGTCACTTGAAGCAAGAGGCGTGCTTTCTTCGCATACAAGTGACGCGACAGCAGACAAGAACTGTGGTTGCATTTTTCTATCTATTCCCAATCGGTTTCGTGGCTCTCCATAGGGAGCACTACGTAACTGAATGGCCTCATGCAAAGCCTTGCATTGCTTTCAAAGAGGCACCATGACATGACATTACAGCGAAGTCGGGTCCACTCCTGCAAAGCAAGATCTTGATCAGAGTCAAATCTATAATCTTCAATCAGAAGTTGTACTTAATGACTTTGAGGTCCTGGTCCTTCGACGTCTTTTCTTCGTAGTTCACCTTCATCATCTTCCAATTTTCTACATTGTTTGCAGGAACCTGGTGTAGTACCCTTTCCCGATCCACCTACACTGTAAAAAGTCTAATGTTCTTTACCAGCACTTTAATGTTCTTTTACCCTTATGGCTTTTTATGACTAGTACTAACCATCTTTCGACGGAGTTATCCCCTAGAGCAAGAGCTATAACTGAAGACGACATGACATTGAGCAAGAATCAGCACCTAAACGCGACATAAACTTTAGGAACCTAGGAAGCAAAGTAGTACAAAAAATGGCCTCAACTACACGACTCCATTCCCGTCGCAACTGCGTCGGATGTGGTGCTGGCGAGGAGCACTTTGTCCGCGACGTCCCGGGTCTCATCTGCCGCAAATGTGGTCTTATCGTGAAGGGTAGCAACATCGATGAGGGCCAAGATTGGAGGAGCTTCGAAGATGACAAGCACTGTTCGACACGACAGAAGACTGCTCGCGTCGCCAAACCTAGCAACTACACTGCCGCAGAGCGACTAGGCTTGACCCAAATGGGTCACCAGATTCGCGAAAAAGGCACGATTCTGAATGCTGGAGCAAGAACGAGGCTTTTGAACGAGGTGGCACAGAATTCCCTGCTTGGTAGTTGTGCTGCGGTGGGAGATGCTCAAGAACAGGATTCAAGAGCGATACCGCGGCCATTAACGACAGCGGAGTTGCTCCTAGGATTGGGCGGAGGAGGTAGTGGATCATCTTCATCTGCTTCGCCCTCGGAGAATGAGGAAAGGAATAATGATGGAAAGCATGCTCATACACGAGGCGATAGTGGTTTCGCTGACGATAGCGAGGACATGGCTGCCGCTTTTCTAGGGGAGGACGCTTTTGCTGATGAGGATGAAGCAGACGCTGTAAGCATTCAAGATGCAGTTAATAGCACAGCTGCGTCGAAGCAGGAAAAAGATTCCGCGGTGAAGAGCCGAGGGCCCACACCGAAGGGAACAACCGCAGCTTCACGCTCCCCGGCCGTAGCTTCGTCTTCTACCACAAAAATAGTATCAGGACGAGTACAAATAGGAGCCTCATCCTCTTCATCTTCCAGTTCAAGTACCGCGAAGAAAGCAACAGCACCCCCTGTAACGGCGGTACCTAGCAGGTACTACCATAATACTAGACGGGCTGCAGAGCACAGGGTTATGGTGAGCCGCTTCGCCATCAGTGAGGGCCACCTAGAAGAGCTGGAAGAGATGGGCCAAACTTTCTCCTACTCCAAGAACGTGGTTAACCTGGCTGCCCGCATGCTATCGGAGATCGAAGCCGAGGTGACAAGTTTCAACGACAATTCGTCGATCAAGAATAACCCAAAGTTTGGAGTCCACATAGTGGAAGGCTGTTCCGGAGGTGGCGACTACGTAGATGTCGGAATGCTCGTCCAGGAAAGGATAAATGGCGAGCCTGAAAACGAAGAGGAAGATGACGCCATTCGGGAGCGGCACAAATTCTTAGCGGATGAGGGTGTCCCAAAAGCAGGCCGGTTGCTGTTTTTGGTCCTATTGAATCAAGCGGCGACGTTGCTAGGCGATGCACGAACGATAAGGGAGTTGGCGCTGGATCTGTGTGCTAGCGATTGTGGGCCAGACCGACAACACTTTACGTCGCAAGGAGCAGACATAGTTCGAAATCGAAATAGTGGGGCAATCGAAGACTCGGCTACTCCAACGACTACCGCTGCTCCTCGGCTGGTTGCTTCCCGAGCAGTGAGACCTGGGCCACCTGGAGCGTCTACTTCTCCATCTGGTAAGAGAAAAGCACAGGAGCAAGAAGATGAAGATGATTGGCTGCTAAGTGCCAGCTCGGATGACGACGACAGTGACTGTGACAATGATGAGGATGACGATCTAGTAGATGAAGACTCCACGACCACATGTAGGCGAGAAAGACGGACCTCCATGATCTATGGACCTACAACAATGGTTTGCAGTTCCATCACTCGGCCTGCTTCACTAACAGGTGGAACTGGCTCAGCATATACGACTAGCACCAATAGCTGCAAGGTAACACGAAAAGAGCGCATGCGAATTCTGAGGCACTATGACCAGCTGATTTGGAAAGAGAGTCGTCGCGTGCGGCGTCTTTTCGGGCACACTGCACTGTGGAAAGCTTGGCAAAGCATGACGGCTCCAGGACTTCTGGTTTACCATCTTCTTAGTGCTGAGGAGAAGGAGAGGTGTAGAACTAGAAGTGCCTCGTCCAGTTCGTCACCCTCTCCATCTTCCTTTTTTCCTCCTCCTTCGTTCGAACGAAACGCTGTGATCAAAAGCACGAAGAGCTTCATCACACGACTGAGTCAAAGCTGGTCGCTTTTTGCAGGAGGTAGACTCGCGTTCGAGCTCTCCCTTGTAAACACGATACGACTAGCACAACGAAAGAAAACAGGGGGCGCACTTGCGAGGCCGGCCTTAGGCAACGAGCAAGATGCCATTGTGCGTGATCGCTTACTTGCCGTAACGCATACCTCGACTCCTGGTGCTTCGATGAAAGCAACAGCTATAATCGGTGGAAAAGGAGGAGGAAGACACCAAGTTGGTGTAGGTGATCAACCGCGCATGGAAATCGAGCGATTAGCATTGTTTCTGTTCGAAGAACTGGGAAATATAGATCACTTTGCACAGATCGAGAATCTAGTGAGAGAGAGACGGCGCCTAAAAAACGATGTGGACGAGGGAAGATCTACACGCAGAGCCGCGTCTGCATATCTAGAAGAAGAGGGAGCAAAGATGGATGTGCCTTTGTTGCCACGACGTCCATGGCGCTGCGAAAGAGCGTCTGTTTTAGGAGGCCGTTCCACTAGGACCTGCCCGTGGGCACGAGTAAATCGCTGTTTCCGAATAGAATCGCGAACATCTAAAGTCGGGGATTCATCTATCAAGAAGGGAGAAAGCGCTTCTAAACCTCCAGGACCAGGATGCGACGAAATCATAGGCAAGGAAGATCTTCTAGAAGAACTAGGTAGTTGTACCAACAACAACAAACTGAAACTACAGAACTACTACATGAGTTCATCGACGACTTGTATGATGCCAATCCGGTTCCGTCATGACGAGCGTGATGCGCATTTCGACGATTCACATCGTTCAGCAAGAAAGACACTTCAAAGCGGTCGCGATAAACTGAAAATCCTTGACAAACTGTGTTTTGAAGAACAGTATGAGACATTGGTCGGGCCACCTCGCGAATACGCTTCTATCGTTCCTCCTGGTGCAACTACTAGGGACCGCGACCGTGGCGGACTAGACTATGACGTAGATATGCGACAAGATATCACGGAGGTTGCGATGCAGTACGGCGGTTGCTTAGTGCTACTTGCGGGTATCTTGCTGGGCTGTGTGCCGATGCGCGACTGGTCGGACAGTAACGCGCTTTTTCAGTCGGTTGAAACGCAATTGAAAGTAAATCGATTGGACCTTGTCTATGGCGTTGTGGGACCATTGACACAGGCTTTGCGAACCAAGTGGGTAGACACAGCTGCCAATGGAAATCACCTAGTATCGGAGCTACGTGGGCTCCATCTTCGCGAAGACATGTTCCTGCAGCATAATACAAGGGTATGTGTTGAAAGCTACTCAGCACTGCAAAAATTTAGTGGTCAAGCAGGTCATGATTCATCGGCCCAGCATACTTCGCGTCAAGTAAGTCCCTCCTTCTGGTTACGACGTATGAGCGAACACATGGAGTCCGTCTATAGTCATTGGCGCGATATGACTTACAGCGCAGGAAAGGTCGATGATCGGAGGAAGGGCGTTGCGATGAAGTCAAAAAAGGCAGCTAGGGCTAGCAAGGCAACAACGACTAGTACGACAGCATTAAGCAGTAGCATAGCTCCATCTGCAGTCAGCGCTCTCAGTAATGGTACAACAGCAACAGATTTCGCTACTGCTAGTAGTAAGAAGGCGTCAGGACGGAAAACCAGGGCGGGACCTGCTTCATCAAACAATGGGGACGATGATGGAAACGACAAACCAACTACAGCATCAGCGAACACGTCTATGAGGAAAACGACGGCGAAACGAACTACAGACACTAGTAAGACAACCGACGCTCCTCTCAAGAAGCGTGCCCGTAAACCGCCTGGGCTATTGTTGAATCGGCATTTTGCAAGTGCTAGTTCTCAGTAATTTTTCTCTCACAAGTAGCTAGAGATATACTCATAACTTTGACAACAAGTAGTTGTTGCGGGATTATTCTGTTTTAAAACTAGTACAGTGAAAAATGAACAGATGTTGAGCAGTTGTTGAGGATCCTCCCGAAACCATCCCCCCTTTCCACAGATTCTCAACTTCCAGCAAAGATTCAAATTCTTCACATTCAATGTGATTGATCGCCATTCTCCAGCTACTAGTAGCATTAGAAGTATGCGATTGATGTCGCATACTGGCACCTCACTTCACCAAGCTTGCGCAACACGCGGCTTCGCGTCTGTTCTCACCGCAGTACGGAATGCTTGTCCAGGATGATAAGAGGCAGAAAAAAAAGTCATATTTTCACATTCACTGTTGAGAGAGAATTTCTGTGAGAAGAAATTCGGTCGAAATACTAGTCATACATCAACACACCTCCGGTTAAATCTATCAAGTCTGAAATTGGCCAGAAATAGATGTCAAATTGAAGAAGAGCAGTAGTTGCAACTCTACTACGTAGCCTATAGAGATTCACTTGTTCTTTAGTACTATCTCTCTCTGCAAGTCGACGTCTTGCGTCAATTAAAAAAACAACAACTTATTTGAAGATATTATAACACAAGAACAAGATGGTGGCGCCTGGCAGTGCCAATATCAACGAGATCGAGCTCACGGATATCGATTTTCCAGCCGTGGAGTCCGCAACCAACGCTAAAGTAGTTCTGCGCTACCTCCAGCTTCTCGAGGATGACGGGAACATGTATCCAGAATTGCATGCAGCATGCAAGGAAAAACTTCGATTAAGACATCACTGCGGGTTAATAGAGAATTTTCTTGAAAGAAAGAATACAAGTGGCATCACAGACAGTTTGAGTACTTCTTCTTCTTTCTTTCTTCTTCGGGTTAATAGAGAGAGTACAAGTATGCCTATGCTAGCACTTTGCCTTTCCTCGCACAGACGTACGCCTATACTGCAAAAAACTTCTAATCCAAGAGCTCAACCCGAAACTCTACGCAGTGCAGTATCCCAGAGCCACGACGCAGGATGAGGTGGAGGAGGCGACGAAAGATCTTTTCGACTGGGAAGCGGAAGTGAAAAGGACTGATGAATCCCTCAAAAAAGCGGGGAAAGCGAAAGGTTCTTCATACACTATCTGAAGTACGTGTTAGTGTTTACGTCGAGTTGGGTAGTACTCTTGCTACTGGTATTGCCCCTAATATTTCCTGTGTAGTTCTTCATTATATCATAAAAATTTGCACGACCAACTTTCATCTTCTACCAGCCTCCACTTCCCTTCCTCCACCGCGCGGTGCCGAGTCTTCCGGAAAAGACACGTCAACAGTCATTGCACAGCGCGACAACATTGTAGACGGGGAATATGACGAAGGCAGCAAGGGTACTGAGGGGTATGCCAGGGATAAGACGAAGATGAAAGACTACTACAGGAATTGGGACCAGGTCGACATCGACAAGATGGAAGAGGATATTGATGCGAAGTTATGAGACAAGAAGAAGTTACAGATGAGAAGATAGCGATAGAAGTTTTGGATAAAGAACCGAAGTAGATCTCTCTTTTCTTCTAATCTCCGAAGAAGCCGAACGCGCGGCGAATCGCGAGAGGCAAGCGGCTATGCAGCAAACCCAAGACTTTGAGGAGGAATATTTTTCCAGGGAAAAGCTAGCCTCTTTATCCTCTATCCAGCGTGAACAGATGGCTACTAGCGAGAAAGAGAAAGGCAATGAAGCTTTCTATGCCGCCGATTTGGAGGAAGCGGAGATGTACTTAACTTTTTTTGTGCTGGCTCCTTGAATGACGTGATTGTTCTTGGAGTCTTTGAAACTCTAAAATGTTAACTAGATCTACATCACTTAGCCCTAAACCCAAAGCCCTGTCAACAGGTACTATTCGCGCTCCTTAGTCCTAAACCCCTCCGCCCCGTCTGTGTTTACAAATCGCGCTTTGGTCCGATTGAAGCGGAAGAAGGCTAGCCAGGCGAAAGAGGATTGCGACCGTGCTCTCAAACTAGTGCCAACGTACATGAAGGCGCTTCACAGACGCGGCAAAGCAAACTACGATCTTGGCTGCTACGACCTAGCCGTCCGCGATTTCCAACAGGCACTACAATTAGACCCGAACTCAGCACAGATTAACGGTGATTTGCGCGAAGCAAGGAAGATGCTTTCGTCGCAGCCATCGAAACCTGTGGCTACGAAACCCGCAATTTCTTCTGGCAATGATGGGGGTGCAAGTAGCAGTTCCTCGAAGAAAGACGATGGAAAGCCGACGTTTAGGAGGGTACTTCTAAGCCAAGACTTACTTTCAAATAAATTATTTTGTAAACGAATCTCAATCAATCTTCATCTTTTGCCTTTCCCTCACTCAGTCTTTTTTGCAGACGAAACAGCTTCCTGATAAAGATCTTCGGCTTAAAGCACTAAGTAGAACTACATCTTCCGGTTAGTTTTCACATCTATGTATCTATAGATACGCTAGGTTTGCCCCTTCAAAGAAAATAACCCTGTAATATCTTCTCCCTCCTCCAGATCCAAATCGATTCGGATTCTTCGGATGACGATGAAGACGCCACAGAAGTAGCAGAGGCATCCAAAGGAGCTACGGCATCGTCGACTTCCTCGAAGCCACCCACGATGAATGCTTCCGATTGGATCAGCCTGGCCGAGAAAGAATTCCAGAACAGTAGGTGTCGCGAAGCCTGTCGTGCACTAGACTGTGCAGCAGCAGCAGTTATGGAGGGTCAAATAAACTGTACTACATCTAGTAGTTGTACCTCAAGATGATCATGACATTCATCAAAGGAAATAAGGAAAAGATGTTGTTGTGCCAGTAACTACAAGCTCCATCATCTCTAATACAAGTGCCAACGAATCCGACCCCACTTTTGTCACCCTAGACAAAAAGATCGCAGCTGCACTCGAGAAAGCAGCGGCTGGGCAGAAGAGGCAGAACAGTTACAGCTTCCTCGATTGTGGCCCTGTCCTGTCGAAGAATGTGCTTTTCGACGATACGGCAGCTTTAGCAGGCGCTGCAGGAGGCGCTTCATCGTCGTCATCGGGAGGATTTTTATGGATGTTTTCCCATCTTTCTATCCCATTCCGACGCACTTAGAAAACTACATTTTCATTTCACGATATTACACCATTTTCAGAACCGGAGGTGTTCATCTACTTGTTGTTGTATTTGTGATAACCACCTCCAAAATCCTCTTCGTATATTGATCTAAGGTTCTTCTAGCGCAGGGGTTAGTTCAACACTAAACGACCTACATCAATCTAGTCCTCTCTCATCATTATTCGTGATAACCTGATTCATCGAATACGAATTCAAAACTAAAATAGTCTCTCCTTCATACCGCAAGCGCATGCAAATAGTGGAAGAAAGCGACTCCGAAGACGACGACGGGCCTGGCAGTTCGATCCAGATTGAAGAAGTTGTGGAGGGGACCGCTTCTGCTGCAACTAGCTCATCGTCCTCGTCCTCAGGCTTCAAACGAATGCAAATCGTAGAGGAGTCAGACTCTGAAGAAGACGATACCGAGACTGCAAAGAAGACAGAAGTAGTTAAGGGTTAACCAATTACATCCCCCACAACCATTCCTCACTCTTTTTCCAGTAGGAAAGAGGTGAGGGATGTTCTGAAGAATGTAATGCTGCAACCTTTAAAGTAGTGGCTGAAGCAAAAAAGAAGGAAGAGCAAGCAAAGGAAACCTCCTCAACTGGTGAAGCTAAGCAAGGAGGATTTAAGCGCATGCAAATCGTAGAGGAGTCGGATTCATCAGAAGATGAGAAAGACGATATCAAGAAAAAAGACGTAGATGAGAAAGACGATAGCAAGAAGAAAGACACTACAACTAGTGTTAAGGCTTCTCCCAATCCATCCCTGTAGACATCCCTCAAACATAGATATGCGCCCCAATAGATCAATACAAGGGAGATAGATACTGACGCATATGCTTGAGGGATTTCCACAGGGATGAATAGGGGAGAGCTCTAATAGTGCTACCTCCACCTCGACGACAACAACAACTGCAACTGGAGCCACGCAAGAATCCTCCGAATCAGACTCCTCTACGCATTGTTACGCAAGGATGCAAATCGTAGAGGAGTCTGATTCGGAGGATGAAGCGGCCTCACCCCCGCCCAGCAGCACCGAGGAAGACACGACGTCAACCTCAGAGTCGATCGTCATAGTGGATCCGGCTGAGGTACAGGTACTACTTTTTATCAGTACTTATCTCCTGTGTATAGATAAGGTACTGTGGTAAGTTGTACTTATCTCCTGTGTATCTATAGATACTATAGATTTAGAGTCGTCGTAGATGATATCGAAGTTCTTAAGTAGTATCGCGAGAGTTCGTTCGTCAAACAGAAAGATTTAGATTATAAGAATTTTCCCTTCAGGTTCCACCTACTAGCTCTTCGGACGAATCCGCAGAAAGTTCTTTCGTGAAAGTAAACAGCGAAATGCTAAAGAAGATTGGCATTAGCAAGGTGGAAAACGAATCCAGCGCCAGCATCCCCTGTGTCGGACTGAACGACAATGAAGATGCTGCCAAGGACGCCGATCCCTATCCTGAGCTCAGCGTTTTGCCTACAGAGGATGGCGTCGAACTCGCCAAGAAAGCTGGAAACACACTGTTCAAGGAAGGCAAGTTTGAGGAAGCAAGACGGGTCTTCGACAAGTGTGCTTACTCGCTTCTCCACGAATGCACGGCTGCGACGTTCACTGCATCATCCAATGAGGTCTCTAGTGCGGGTCAGACGGCGATAAAGAGTAAGATTCAACATCAAGCAGCTCTTGTAAAGAGCAACTCGGCGTTTGCGAGTCTAAAGGCGAAGGACTACGCTAGGGCAGAAGAGGCGGCCACGGAGTCGTTGGAATTAGACCCGACAAACACTAAGGCGCGTTATCGACGCGCACAAGCAAGGCTGCAACTTGGGGAGGTAATGATTGATTGTAGCTCTAGACCGGTGCTCGCACTCAAGAAGATGAAGATTTCAATTCATACTCGTTTTCCAAACCCACATCACTAAACTCCAACAATATCCAGACGGATCCCAGCATCCTAAAATCGGGCTTGGCCGATGTCGACGCAGCTCTGAAGAACTCTGAGGCTGCTGGTCTTGACGAGCTGCGTGCACAGTTCCTGGAGAAGATTGCCAAACTCGAACCCCAGAAAGCCTTCGATACTGTGGAGCCTGGCTTTACGAAGCTCGAAATTGGAGATGGGGACGAGGACGAGGTGCAACTAGACAATTGGTCATGATATGCATAGAAGTGGTGATTAGACTGACATGAACTTGAGCAGCAACACGTGAACCCCTTTCTCTTAGCAACACGTGATTTGATTGACATGAACCCTCTATTTTCTGTTACACGGTGTACGAATTATCTTCATGAAGCGACGAACTCCATCATCTTAAGTAAAAACGTTTACAGGTAGAAGTCGTTCCAGCGCCACTAGCACCCAAGGCGTTCGATCCGCCTAAACGCTCTACAACTACGCCTAGTGCCAGTAGTTCCTCTACCACGAAGCCCGCAGCAGACGTTTTAGCCGAGTTTGAGCAACTGAAGGCTGCTGCTAACGGAGCCTTTTCACAAGGCAGATTAGAGGATGCGGTTGTAGCTTATCAGAAATGCATCGACTTCGGACTGTCGAAAAATTCGATTCCTAAAGAGAAGATCGCCGTTGTTTACACAAACCGAGCAGTGACGCACTACAAACTCGGAAACTACGAGGAATGCGAACGTATCAATGAATGTGCATATGTTGTTTAAGTTTTAGTTTTTTTGAAGATTCCTTGGCCGCTTCTACTAGGTTGCAGTACAAGCACCTGATCAAGAACCCTGTCCGTCTTCGTGCCAAGAACATTGTACAAGAAACGCAGAAACGCTACAACAACTGGTGCACTTCAATCAATCTTGAATCTTCTTCAAGACAGGTGACGCAACCTCCTCTCTTCAAAACAGGTGACGCAACATCCTCCTTGGATATCGGCTCTCATCTTTTCCTCACCAAATAAACAGGTGACGCAACATCCTCCTTGGATATTGGCTCTCAGCTTGGTGCAGGGGATCTGAAAATGAAGGAATCCATCAAAAAAGCCGTCTACAAACGGGCACAGTCACGCCTGCATCTTGGTCGAGAACTAGCAGGAGCTCTGCAGGATGTGAATCGCGTGATGGAATTTCCGGAGAAGTATTATACCCACTTATTAAGTGCTTAGATACTCGTCTTTGTCCTGTAATAAGGATTCTTTTCATCTCGTGCAAAATAAGGTTCTTGACTATCTAAGGATCAAAAGCCTACTAAGTGCTTAGATTTCTTGTTTCTATGACGAACACGGTTCCGACGTTCTTGTTCATCATGAGTAGCTCAGTTGCACTACCACTAAAGGTAGACTTCATCCTTCTTCTATCTTCTGTCTCTCCTCAATCTACCACTACAGCAAAGCTGATTTTCTAGCTGAAGCGGATAAGTTGAAACGAGAAATTTTGCAGAAAATGGTTCAGCTAAAACGCGAACAAGAGGCTGAGAAGTTGCGGAAAGCCGCAGTGCCCGCACGAACTTCAAACTCGTCTTCATCCGGAGGAGGAGCAATTACGATTTGAAAACAAATCAATAAGTAGTCGAAAACTGAAAATAACCGAGTTACTGACTGAAATATAAGACGTAAGTAGTCTCAACAGGCTACTCTTCCTTGTAGTTCAGTCTGTTACTCGGTTATTCTCGTCTGTTCCTCGCTTAATATTTCAGTAGTTGAATCACTGTCAGCACAGGAAGCGCTCTAGATGATGAAGATTTAAAACTCACCTCATCTAATTTTCCCACCAGCTCCTCTGGTGGAAATTTCTCTACGCCCATCAACGCCTACGACTTCCAGCGTGTACTCGCATCGCTGAAGAACCAGCCACTCTCTGCTTTGCGCAACTACTTGTTGAAGCATGTCCCTGCGAAAATTGTTCCATCGATTTTCAAGCGGTCCTCTATCGAAACTGATCATCTTGGCCAAGTCATACAAGCACTGCATTTAGCAGAAGAGGGAAGCGAAAAAACGGAGTATGATTATGAACAAGCAGTTGTCGGTACATGGGTCTGTAGTAGAAAGTTGTTTGCGCCACTAGTTACTTCTAATACATAATAACTTGAAGACTTTAATAAATGCTAGTGGTGGAAGATGAGTGCACTTTTGCTATATTTTTCCACAGCGCAAAGAAAACAGGTTGTTCCTAGTCAAGCGGACCAGAGACGCACTAACCCTAATAAATGTACTTAATCATCATGCACAACGAAGTATGTTTGCTACATTTCTACTTCTTCCGTTTCTCTAATCCCCATACCTCTTCGCGTTGGGAAAAACGTACATGGCAGATTTGCAGTTCGGTATGCTGAGCAGCGAGGAAGTCACCTGCTTAAAGGACATCCTTACCACTGTACCAGCGAATCGAGAAGCTGAAAAGAAGGCTTTCTTGAAAGTCTCCAAAATTAAGATGTAAGTATCTGCGATAGTGGGTCTTAGTGGCATGTACTGTAATATTGGGACAGTTTCGGAATACTGACCTGGGCAGCATTCCATTCCATTGGCTCAATATTGTACATAGCGTTTTAGGTACTTGCTGAATCTTAAATAAAGTTATAGACCTTACTTGTACTTGTAGATACCCTACTAGCATGAGACTGTTATGGTATTTCGAGTTTGCTATCACTACGTCAAAAAACAGAAGTTATAGTACTTCGTGCACGACAACAATATGGGCACAGTGAATTCATTGAAGCTCAGAGAGCTGATGGAATTTTCTTTGTGGTGAAAATATGTTTGTATTTTTTGACTTTCTTATCTAAGTATGCTTCAGCGAACGAACGAAATATAATGGTGAACAGAGGTGACAATCTATCTTCCACAGAACAGACTTCAAAGTGTATGATTTTCTCGTCCTTGCATTTCTGATATATTCTTCAAGCACATGCTACTTATATATAAATATGTGTGGCGCTCTGTCAGCAGGGCAAAGTCCCTAGGCGAGCGGTTGCCTCATGCAATTTTTTGAGGTCATTAATATTCTTAATTCATCATAATTCTGTTGTCGAAGTAGTTGATGTAGTTCTTTTCGTGTTTTTTGACGTCTTTTTCTTTTAGCATGCTCCTGGTAATCGTTTCTATAATAAGAAAGTGGATATTTTTAGAACAGGTGATTCGATCTCATTCGGTGTTGTAGGAATACATTAGTTGCATGTCCTCATCTATGTTCTTGAGGACGTCATCTATGTTCTTGAGGACGTCAAGGCATTGAATTCCTACTCGTCAAAAACCCAAGTATCCTCATTTGGAAGTTCGACAACGATTCAACACTTGTGAAATCATTGCGCAGGAACGTTACAAACTAGATGCCCACCAGCAGGGAGCGCTTGCTCATCGTTGAGGACGGCAACAAGAAATTTATGCTTTTGAATATGAGACTGGCGTGATCAGCTAGTGTCCATCTCGGTCTGCGGGTATTCATCTCGGTGTTGCTCTGGCGACTGGCGATCGTCATCTGTCCTGCACTCTGTGAAAGGAGGAAGGAATCTACCAGGTCAGTCGGTTGATGTCTCCTTCGGTCAGCAGAATTTTCGAAAATTTTGTCGGTTTTTCGGTGAAGTCATGGAATGTGATGATGGTTGTCTAACTTTCCAAACCCAGTAAAATTACAGCAGTACCCGAAAGCCAAACCCAAAGACGCGACTCCAAAGCATGCTTTTCCACACGAATCCTTCAAGAACTTTCGTATTTCGAGTAGTTGTCAACATAAACATTGCTCTAGAGGTATTTTTCACAATCCACATACTGCAATCGATTGTGTTTAGAAGGTGTCAGACTGTTGTTCCTGAATATCTACTTACACAATCTAGTTTCCTTATAACCCAAAAGAAAACCTAGCTGTACAACAAAATGGTGCGTACGACAGAGCGGTCTCTTGGTCTCTGCGACCCACTCTATAATCCGAAGCCGCCATTAAAGCCAGCGGGCTTCCAGTTGCCTAGAGATGGTATTTATGCACTGGAGGAGCTTGCGGGGGAAGTGATTATACTAACTGGTGAGTTAACTTAGGTGAGAGAAAAGATACGCTCTCTGGAAGGTTCCTGGACGACAGTCGACAAAAAATGTCGGCTGAGGGACCAACTAGGGAGAGGGTTGGGGGCAACGGGCCCCGCGAACCCCGTCGTGTGCGGTGCGAAAAATGCACTCACGCGCGACGCCGCCGGTCGATGCAATGGCGCATCTCGGCGAAGGCGAACCACGGTTCGCGCCTCC
>CAJINU010000083.1:204302-244223 GCA_905178165.1 Amoebophrya sp. A25
AAGCTGTCGATCTAAACGACGACGAGCTGCGCGCCATGGGAGAAGCCGACTCCACGACTAGAAACAAAAAGTCGCGAGTCGCCTTCTTCCTCGACTGGCTAGCGGCCAAGGGTGAAAAGCTACCCGTGAGGCCGGAGGCGGTGCAAAGATTCGCCGCCTTCCTAGTGTTCAACGAATACACCTCAGTCGCGCAGTACACATCCAGCATTTTCCCCTTCCCTTGGGTACCCCCCAAGGCCTGCTCCTGGGTGCGAGCAGGATCGTCACGGACTACCCCCCGGGCGTTGGAAGGTTGGAGCCATTGGCGTCGCTCCGTAAAACAGCCTCCCCACCCTAGTAGTTAACCCTCCTCAAGTAGTTCCCTTCAGTACTCTGGAGTCGAGTGGCCGCCTTCCTCCTTGGCGTGGGGTTAGGTAGTGCTTTGCTGCGCGTGGGGCGTGTGGCTTTGCGCTGGCTTGCTGGTCTCTTCTTCCTTCGGGGCATCCCTGGGCCATGTTTTTGGCTGCTTCTGGGACATCCTCCTGGTGGCGCTTGGGGTGTCTCATCCCCGTACAAAGAACAACTAGAAGAAGCTTAAGACGCTGCGAACGGGGTCCCCGTTCGTGCCGCAGGTGTCCCCTGTGCATAGAAGTCCAGACTACGGCTGGGGTAAAGTTTCGGGCTTTGTTTAATTGTTTAGTAGGTGCTTGGGGGTGCCATAGTCTGGGCTTTAGTTAGTTTAGCAGTGTGGAGCGTAGTAGTTGCCAGGAGTCTCACTCCTCCCAGCCTGTGCTCTGGTTGTGCGGCAGTGGAGTCGAGTGCGGGGGTGTGGTCGTCTGCCCCCGGGGTGGCTGAGCTCGCCTTCGGGTGTGGTGCTCGCCGCGTGTCCGTGAAGTGGGCTTCCCTTCGTCTTCTCACGTGATCACTACTGCGTGAGGCAGTGCCGTCTTCCTTTCAGGCTGGTTGACTGGCTTCCCTTCCCCTTCCCTCCTCTCTTCTTGTTGGCGAAAAAAGAAAAAGGAAAAGTAGGCAACTCACCTTGTGCGCTCCCTTGCCCGGGTTTTGGGCGTGGATCCCCTACTCTTTGAGTGTGCTGCGTTTCTGACATGGCAGAGTCGCGAGGGGGACCTCGGGCATGTTGTTTTTGGTTCTCAGCATAGTGGGTGAAGCACTACGTTTAGCACCACATACTACGTGTACTTCCCTCAAACCGGCTTAGTGGAACCGTCCGCATTGAAGTCCCTGAAAAATATGGGACTCATGCTTCCGCCGGCGGTATGCCACTGGTTCCACGCGCACAAAGCGCACGCGGTGCAGTCAGGCTGTCGCAACGACGCTCAACACCTGGAATGCACACACCACCACCTAATCGACCGCAACCGTCCTCCCCCAGACATCACTATCACCAAGAGAACGTGGGCAGAAGTGATCCGCTCGCAAAAAGAGCTGGCCGAAGTCCTCTTCTCGGCCCGGTTGGCAGGACGAAACATCAACCAGCAGCCAACCGGCACAGCGGCAAAACGAGCGGCAGCGAAGGACAAGGAAGCAATCCGCCACCCGAAAGACTTCGTAAAACCGAAAGTCCAGCCGATGAAGGCGATGAAGGCCAAAAACGGCCGAACACGCCGCCAACCGAAAGGACCCCAGCGAAGCGACGCAAACGCGGTTCCGCTGGGACAACGGCATCGCAACGACAGTCGCGAAAAAGACAATCGTGGCCGCAACAAATCGAAGCGATCGAACGAGCGCAAAAACAAAACAGCCGCTCACTTATAACCCTAAAACGCCACGACTGGACACACCAAGAAAACCAGCGCAAAACGCCTTTTTTTTATTTGCTTGTGTTCACTTTTTCCTTATAGGGACCCCCTCTTTTTCTTCCTTTCTCTCAGTTGTTGACCCTGTCTGCCTCTTGGTAGCTTCCTCGCGCTTGTCCCTCCTTGGGGCGGAAAGGCGACGGCGCAGGCAGGTCCCCCTGGTGATATGTGCCTGGGGTCCATCCCCTCAGGCTTGTGTTCTTACCACCATGGTGGTGGTACTGCGTTCTTCGGGCCTCGGCGGGCGGCGGCGGCGGTGTCCTTGGTGATCTGGGTGCGCCGCCTTGCCGCCCGGTCCTTTGGTGGCACCGCAGTGCTGTGTGTCTATCCAGTGGCGCGCTGGCGCTGGGCAGGGCGTCGGTGCAACCGAGCGCGTGGGGCTGGCAGTGTGCTTCACTCGATCCTTCAGTCGTTGCTTGATTCTCGTCTGTGGTGGATGCGTGATATTGCAGATGCGGGCATGGTAGCTTGCTCAGCTGCCTTCCTTCCTTCGATGGATGGATCACTCCCAGCGAGGGAGGGGCTGCAAGTGAGAGCGAGAGGGCGAGAGAGATGACAGAAACCACGGAAACCAACGCAGAAGCAAGAGGAGAGAGCGAGGTCTGGGCGAGAGAGTAACCAAGCACAGACAGAGTGAGAGAGGCAGAGCGAGCCCACTCCCGCCCGCGTTTTCCGCGAGCTCATGCTCCGTCGCGCGGTCGCATGCAGAGTGAGAGCGAATTGGAAAGATCGGCTGGCGCGTCTTCGGTGAGGCTGAAGGCGCTTGTCCGTCGGGCGCGGTGCCTGCCAGTCACACACTGCCTGCGCGCGGGTATAGGGTGAGAGGCCGGTGCACTTGGTGGGGGCAAGCTGTTGGTAGGTTGGCTCACTCAGGCGAGCAGGATCCGGCCGATCCATCGATCCGTCGTTCGATCCTACCAAGGAACGAAACCAACCTCACGCTCGCTGCCTCTCTTTGGCAGACTGACTAACTTGGTAGCGCGAGTGCTGGCGCCACTCTGCCAGACTGTCTATCTTCGTGGCTTACTTATGAAGGAACAAACCAAGCCCGCGAGTGGTATAAGCTTTGTTCTATAGAACGCTATCCAAATGTCTATAGAACTACCTTGAAGGTTCTATAGAGGTCTTTCGCAAGTTCTATAGAACCGAAAAGTCTTTACCGGGAGCCCATGCAGGAGAAGCATCTGATGATGATTTTGAAACGGCTCCAGACCAACCTCAGACTTTCCAGCATGTGGATGTTGGTACTGAATTTCCTACATAATAGATTGCCGCCCCTCCCTTTAGATTTTCAACATGCAGAGCCTTACAGTAGTTGTCGGACAGGTTTCAAAGGTGATTATCGATGAGACCACTCGGACTTCGCTCCTCGGGATCGCTGTAGATTTTGAGAGTCGCAAGATTTATAGATCATCCCTTCGCTCGTCGCTTTGTCAATAGGAGTCTCATTGTTCTAATTCGTTTCAGATTTGCTCGCATATGGGTTTTCTCTTATCGTGCTCGTTGCTCGCTCGTCGTCGTACTCTGTGCTTTACTGAGAAATATTATTATGACTCACGTATGTTCTCTACTTCCTCCTCTTTCCCAGCTCCTAGTTGTAGACTGGGTGTTTTTTATTGCTTGAGAATGAAACCGAGAGAACATGATAGTATAACTTTTAGTATGTCAATGAAGATGGTATCCTACTCAACAACTTGAATCATTTCAACCATAACCATATACACGCGGCGCCTGGTTGGTCGGTTATTTCTGACGACGTTCATGTGGTTAATGGGTTGCTGCTGTCTTCGTGGGACATAGCAAGATGAACAGAAACGACCTCAGGGAGCTGGTAGGATCAAGTGGCGTGCGTAGTGTCAAGCATGTGCACTCAATCATGCTCGAGGCCAGCAACGTTTTCGATAGTTGCAAAAAATGTGGGGAAGATCTCAAGTCTCAAAGCAGAAACAAGAAGCCGTATGAGGTATTCTTGTTCTCTTTATTAGAATTATTAGAATTAGAAACTCCTCTCTTGGACCGCCTCGCGCAGAAGAACAAGAACTCCAGCTCCAAGTTTGTCTCTCTGAATGAGTGACCCTCCGTCTGTACTATTTAAGATTTTGACTTTGATTTGTCTTGATGCGAATGAGCTTACACTTCACAAAATACACAACCAGTTCGTTCCGCACGAGGCGAACTTGCGTTCATATTTTCGGCAGTATCGCGCTAGTCTACCACCAGGAAACTCTTTGGCTTCGGGTTTAGCCAAGTTCTTGCTGAAGCAGTTGCAGGCAAGATACGCTTTCAACCATAGCGAAAGCGAAGAGGATTTTGTGAAGATTGTTGTGCAGAGTATCACTGCAGACGACCTTGAGGAGCCGGCAGCTGCAGCTGCTCGTCGGGTGGCGAATAGACAAAGAGCCAACGGCGATTTGGATGCCCCTGACCCTGAGCAACAGGAAAACCAGCCTAAGCGAAATAAACGTCGTGCAAAAATTTCGCAGGCATCAATTCCAGAAGCAGCTGCAAAGCACAACATGAGTCCGGAGGTGTATGCTCAATGGATTGCGGGGGGAGCCAAGAGCGGAACAGCAACAGCGCGTGGTGTCCTTCTTGGTCGCGCAGCTGGTGAAATAATCGAGGACGTCGGATCTGCTGCAGAAAAGAGGGTTCGGCTCGAGGAAGTAGACGGACGGCGACATCTCTCCAGAAGTGTGAACGGCGCGATGCTGGACGATCCTGACGAGCATGAGAAGCTCATGGCAGAAGCGTTCAACACCGCAACCCTTGTTGGCGGTTGTAATAACATAGCAAGTGACCAGAACGAAGCGGAACATGTAGCCATGCGAGTGAAGGACGCCTACAATGCGAAAGTGAACAGACGCGTTTGGGTTACACGTTGCGAGGGGATTTTTGCTAACATAGTGCGTCTTCAAAAAGATATCGGCGACCGACTCTTCTGCGATCGCCGGGCGCTTTTGCAGCACAAGGACACTGTGGCCGAAGCACCAGATCAAGACGTATCTTGGGCAGCTTTCATAGACGATGTAGCCCGGCAGGGCAGTGTCCTTGAACCTAAACCTGAGTCGGCGGCTGCGTTGTCATCCACTACGAATGCGTCTACATCTTCTTCCATCAAAAGCAAAAACAAGGAGAACAAGGAATCTAATAGTCTTGAACCTGGCGGTGCAAATGCAATCAAACGCACAGGAGAGGGCCCGGCTTTGCAGGAGAAGGAACACGAGGAGTACTTGCTGAAGCTTCCCGTGCTTATCCGTAGCGATCCAGGTCAGGCTTTGAACCGCTTGCCAACTATTGGGTGTCGTACGATGAGCGACGCGACGACCGATGCCTCTCGCAAAATTCTGAATACTGAATTCACTATGGTGCGTGCGCTCGATCCAACCGCGAGCTTCCCTGCTGGTGATTCTAATAGTGCAGCACCAGAAGCAGCCGGTCTCGGTCTGCTCGAAGGATCAGCGTCGCGAACGCATGATGTGCAGTCTTATGACGGCTTGCGGAACAGGATGTGCTTTACCCGTACTGTCGCGATGCCAAAGGAGAGCGCCGGGGGCCACATGAATATGCTTCAGGATGTTTATAAACAGGCTGAAGAGTCTTCAGTTCCACTGCCGGGGGTTTCGGCGACCGAGTTGAACTCGCAGCCTTTCAAGCTTCTGCATGTCTGGTGTAGCGACACAGGTTCGGACGCTGTAGCTGCTGCTGCTAAGCTCGAGGCCTATGAGAGAGCCACCACACAAGCGCGGGGTGCTGATTCTGGCGTTACCGAGACGCACCGGGTGATTTGTGAAACGGAATTTTATACGGAGTGGGTGGCGTGTAAGATGCACTTCATGCACCTCGTGATTCTTTACGTTTTGCAATTGCTCGGGCGGTTCTGCGACGTTGCTATGATGGCGACTATTGTTGCGTGGAGGATGGTGGTTGATTTTTATTTGCACAAACGCTTTGAGGATAAGCCTCTGGATAAATGGGTGAAGACAAGATGGGGCTCGGCGGGCAAGACGCTGGAGAAACTTTTCGGACAAAAAGACGCTTTGTGCCAACACCTTGCAGAAGTGCGAGACGATCCGAATTTCAATTATGTCTTTGGCTTAGTTTTTTGCTTTAAGTTTAACTTATGCTTCTTCGTCTTTTCCCATGTGTGATGTCGTTGTTGTTTGAAGTGATACAGTTACAGATATGCTTTCTGAGACTGGGCTCTCTGTCTATAGCGTGCTTATATATATTAAGAATTACAGTTATAGCGTCAGGCTCTGTCTGTTAGGCGAGATTCTTCGCGCGCTTTCTAGTCTTCTCAAGTCGAGCGTCGTACTCCCAGTTGTACTAAGTCCAAGTGTGGCCGTGCTTGTAGTTGAAGTTGTGTTTCTTAGCGGGTGTCGCTGTTTCAAACACAGCCTGTGCATATTATCAGTTGCTGACGTTGAAATGAGTATGAGTCTGAGCACTGCTACTACTAGCTACTATTAGTGCTGCGCTATGGCAGCGGTAGGCTGTATCTTTCGGCTTCGATGATCACCACAGCTCTAACCTCCTCCTGCAAAAAAGGGCAGGGCGTACTTCAAGCGGGCACTGAATTCATTACCAGAAACAGGGACCAACTTCTGGAATGTTATCGAAGTGGCGCTCCTTGTGGTCCGACCTTTGCAACGACACATGAACACCCTGCAGTCCTTCCTCGTTCGCCTGCGTACGAACTTTGGCGTCGCATTGTGCACAAAGTTGCAGCTCGATACCATTTACAGGGACCTGGCTTTCTTCGTTCGCAGCCTCGAGACTCCAGGTGCGCGGCTTGCTATGGTTTGTGCAACCGTTGGAACTGCATGGAAAATGCACATTCGAGAAACCCAGCAAAGGAGGGACTGCTGGAAGCTGATCGACCTCTTTGCGAAAGACGACAACAAGAGAAGCTCTGCTGCGCGGTGGTTGCTTTCATACAAAGGCGAATCAAGATTCTTGTTGATGTTGAAGCGTGACTTTCCACGTGAGCTGTCCACTATAGCACGCTTCAGAAAGCCTGAGAAGAGGATAAGCCCTCGACTGTTTTCGGGGATCGGACCGCTCATCTTCATGCTGGGGCCCTCGGTGCAGCGTGTGGAGAGTCTTCACTCGAGCTATAAGGCGATTCGTAGGGAGGCGCCAGCAATAGGACTGAAGCTGCTGTTCGACCGGTTGGTGATTCGCAGAAATCCGTCCATCAATCCCGAACATTATGGGATGCTGTATAAGATTCGCGACCGGCGTTTCTCAGTCCGCTTGCCAGCTACGGTGTCGCGGAGTAACGTTCGACCGGCTTGTCGCTACATGGTGGCAGCCCTCGCTGACATGGAGCATCTGCGACGATCGTTGGACGTCGACGCTAAGAATCACACAGACCTTCGGGGAGTGGACAGGCAGCCAGCAAGCGGCGCTGTGGCTATGAAGCTGTTGGGTCTGAAGGTTGGGGATCTGGTTCGGTTCAAGTATGGATGTGGATATGATCACGCCACCTGCTTGCGGAAAAAACAAGAAGCCGTCTCTGATGGTCCATGCAGTAGCAGTACTGGGGCAGCCGCTTCATCATCTTCTTCTTCCCGCTCCCGTGCAGCGCCTGCGACAGCGACTTCTTCAACTACGACGGCCATGAAAAAGAAAAGCCCTGGAATTGGAGCGTCGAGCACAAGTGCATCGAGCTCGAAGATCAAGATGGCAGAGCCCAGCAGGGACTTTCGCTTCACTGAACGATCCGCAGTTGCGTGGGACGATGTCTGGTGGTACGTGTTCGATGTGCGGCAGACCAACGCGTTGTTGTGTCGGGCGACACAAACTGGATCCACTGCCAGGCTGGAGGCTTTCGAGTACAAAGTTCACGGTGACAACGTGCAGAGCGGCCGCGATCATGTTTGGCTCTCGGAGCTGATTTCCTTTCAACAATACAGGGAAGCTTTTAAGCTGGAAAGGCAGAAGGAGATTCAGAAAATCAAGAGTGCGAACGCGAAGGCGAAGGCGAACGCACCGCCGCCGGCAGCTGCGCCGGAAGTAAACGGTCAGTGCGACGACCTGGGCGACGTCTTCGATATTGGTTTTGCTGAAGCAGAACAAGATGCTGCTCCCATACCCATTACCATTTCTAGTGCGGCGGGAGGATTGTCATTATCTGGCTCTGGTGCAGGAGCAGGAGCAAGGGCAGCTACAGGCACAGCCGCCACAGATGCAGACTTTGATGTTGCCGTGCACGGAGAGGAACTCAAAAAGAAGATGTCGGGGTGGTGTATCGAAATGGAGACTGCTCGCCCCACCGATGCACGTTGCACTACAGCTGCTGAGTTGTTTCTTCAGGCACCAGAGATTGTTCGTCAGAAAGTTGGAGCCTCTGATCTTGTGCCGATGGCAACGAAGCGCAAGAAGAAGGGTGGCACCGTTGGTGAGCGACTTGGTCGAAGAGCAGCAGCTGAACGGATGAGGAGGACGGTTTGGGATACCCAGTGGGCCAAAATAAATATGGACATGAAGGCTACGCCTGAAATCCCAAAGTCCTTGCCAACACGCTCGGACGTGTACATAGTCTTGGTACGACCAGGCTCCCGCAAGAAGAACCTGCAATGGCAGATGCGAGTCCCACTCCTTGGTCTTGATGACACTCCTGGCGCTCCGGCTGCGAGTGCGAAGGACAAGAATGGGAAGCAGAAACGCTCGCCGCGAGTCGTGAGTAGCTACAGCAAAGTTTGCGCTTCTTCATCATCAAGCGATATAGAGAGAGCTCGGATTGCTGTCATACAGGAGGCCTGTGAAGATCTTGGTGCTCCTTTTGTGCCTGCAGACACGTCAGAGAAGATTCAGGCTATGCAGGTTCTGGGGGAGTTGGTGAAGATGTGGCGACGCGAGCAAGGGGAGAAGGATGCGGGCGGCCCTCTCTCAGCAGACGCTAGCACGCGAACGCCCGACGCAGAGGACGCTGCAGGCGGCATTAGCGGGAGTGAGTGGAGCGATGACCAGGACGATGTCAGTTCTTATGCTGCTTCCGGCTTTGAAGAGGATATGGGGCTCGAGGATGGGGACAACATGCACTCAGATGACGACGCTCTTGACTTTGCAAATCTAGAGGACGATCTTCTTGCAGATTCGGACTAGTGCAGCACAATACCAAGCACAACATCTAGTGCTAGCGCATCAACATCTTCTGCACAAATGAAATAGTAACTCTGACCCAGATCATGTGTTGGTGGTCGCGAAGTCTATAGCAGAGCATGCAAGGCAGGAACCCAGTCCAGGCGTGGGTAGTTATCACACGACGCCTTTGGTTGTACTTGTAGTTGTAGCCGTAACTGTAAGTAGTCAGTAGATGTAGACACGTTTAAGATTAAGTTTATCGCGGAGCTTCATGCTTATCATAAGAACATCAGAGCTAGAGTCTCTATAGTTTCGCCTTCGCGTGATGGCATACTGTCCGTTCAACTTAGGTTGCAGATCTTGAGTGACAGAAAATTGGTTATGTGTTTTGTTTGGTCTCTCTCTGAAAGACAAAGACCTTTGGCTTGTGACTTGATAAGGGTCAGCTATAGAGATGGAGACGCACACGCATAGTGCTAGTATCTAGATTCATTTGTTACCATAATCAAAATCAGTCTCAGGATCAGAGTCCAAGATTATTGACTTTTCCAAATCCAACATCTGCGGGCAGAGCTTCTCTTTCGGTATCGTGAGCTACATACTAGAAACTAGATTTAGATACATGCAGGCTCTTCTTGAGGATTGCTCCACAGAGCGCGAGTGAGAACGTCGTAGATAGATTCAGAGCGTCGCTGGCCCTCTCACCTAGTGCCAGGCTCTTCTGCAGAACTTGAACTAAGAACCTTTGTGCCCGCCCGCTCATAGTAGTAGTAGTAGTAGTACCACTATCCTAGTAGATGTCTGTAGAAGAATAAGGAAGTATTGCAAGTATCGCTAAGGGGTCGGCGCGACTAGTAGAGCAGGCCGCGTGCTCACTTTTGTAACTGCGTAGTCTAGCGTGGTCTCTGGGTTTTCTTTGTACAGTGGGAGCTACAGTATACTTGATGCCTATTTCTTCCTTGATCATGATCTTTGTGCACTCACGTAGTCCTTTGGTAGTTTCTTTCCATTAGAGGCCGTGCTCGTAGCTTCGTGCTTGTCACTAGTGGTAGTAGCGCCTGCCTCTGCGTGGCAGTATCTGTATCTGTGTCTGTCTCCCTGGGAATTTATATGTAAGACATTTGCCATCGCTCTCCTTCTCGTCGTGTCTTGCATCCAAGCGGGGTCTGGCCCTCAGGTTTCATCCTTTCGCCCCTTCGTCCTGGACGCGGGCACGAGAGGTCCGAGCAAGGTGCGTCGTGTGGGTCTCTCGCTAAGGGAAAAAACAGCAGGCGCCTGAGTGGGGAAGAATGCCCGAAGGTGCTCTGCTGTTTTTCGGCTAGGACTTCTGGTGAGGAAAGTGGCCGAATGCACTCGGCAAGTTTGCCTTTAGGGGGCACGCCTTGCCCACGTATCTTCAGAGAGGGAAACCCCTGAGGGCTCTCGGCTGCTTTTCCATTTCCGCAAGAGGATGCGCCGCGCCCACGTATCCACAATGGGGAGACATGGCGGAGCCGAGGGCGCTCGGCTGGTTTTCTGCTAGATGTTCCGCCGCCTCTGCTTATCTCCAGCGGACGAAGTAACTGAGGGCTCCTAGCTGTTTCCCTGCTACAGGATAGGCCGGGCCTGGGTTTGATATCATGGGGGGAACGTAGTCGGGCGTGGCGGTGCTCGGGGGTTTTTGTGTTAGGGAATACCCTCCCGCCCGGTCCGGGGGAATAGTTTCGGAGCGTGTCCGACGGCTTCGCGACTTGGAAAAAGGCGGAGCCCATTCCCCTCCTTTAAGGGAAGCGCTGGGGGCCCGTTCTTTGCGGGGGTGTGTGTTGGGGCTCGTTCTGCTTGTCTTGCGTTGGGTCAGCCGCGGGCCAGCTAGCTGGGTGGGCCTGTCGTGGGGGCGCGTCTTTGCGGCCCGCCGCAGAATGTGGCGGGGGTTTTCCGATGGGAAAACCGGGCGGGGTCTCTTCCTAATAGACCGGGCAAATGCCTCCGGAACGGCCGTAGTAGCTCCGGAACGGCTGTCGGGTCCTAATAGTTCCGGAACTATTAGGCCCCGACGGCCGTTCCGGAGCCAAGACGGCGGCTCCGGAGCCGCTCCCCGGGTCTAATAGTTCGCCGGCTGGTTGGTTTTGCAACTTTGCTTCGTGAGTGCCTGCGTTGCTTGCCGCTGTGTGGCGCCCGGTTTTCAATGTCGTTTGTTCTGTCTGCGTTCTGTGGCAGTGTGTCCCCCGCTTCGTCTTGGCCTGCGCGGATGAGTAGACTTGCGCCAACTGCCAGCAGGTTGGTCTCTCACTCTAGTGCTGTGGTGGCCTTCTCTTTAACAGCAGGCACGTCGCAGCGCGTGCTCTGTGTAGCAGGTGTCAATCATGTAAGAAGACGTGGATGCTGGAGCGATAATGGTGCCTGTCGAGTGTCAAAATTTGAATACAATGAAGCGTGCGTGTAAATCTATCTACTGGCTTTTTTTGTACGAGTGACTGAACCCATGTGCATCGATCAAAGACAGACGCGCTGGCACTATCGTTTCAAAATTGAGCAAGACCAAGAGTTGCTGCAAACCGAAATCTTGAAGCTGAGAGTGAGAGAGATTTCGCCTGCTGTGAGTCAAAGAATTTGAAAGGAGTAGAAGAATCTGAAGTCGTGAGGTCGTTGTTTTTTTTCTTGCACTTGCTCGCTCATAATGATGCTATTTTTTTCGACTTGGCTCTGTAGTGCTTGTGTAAGATGTCAGTGAGTAGAAGATGCCTCGTGATCGTTTCTTAGTCGTATGTCGGGCGTTTTTTTTTGGGTGTGAATGACGACGTTGTCGCTGACTCTCTGTTTTTCTTTGGCTTGGCGTCCAATGTTTTTGTGATTCGTTACCTGTACTCAGTGCTGTCCTATTCATACGCGTAGAGTAAGCGTCTTGCATTATGATTACTCAGACTCATACTCAATTCTCTGTCTCGTCACTATTACACTACTGACTTCCATTCTCGTCCTCGTTCTTTTTCCTTCAGGAAACGAAAGAAGAAACGACTTACCATCACCAACTCGCCCTCCACTCTATAGGTTTCGTTAGTATCGCACTCTTAACGGAGTCCATCGATCAGATTAGCACTAGCTCACAATCAAACTCAAGCTCAAAGGCCCGAACTAGATTCAAACAACAAACTAAACAAAACAACTCGCGCATCATCGTGTAAGACAAGGGCAGTGCAGTTTGCAACTGACTTCGTCATCATTAAGTAACAGAACTAAGGTTTTCTTCTCTTCAAGATCAAGCTCAACTTCATCGGCATTGGCCGCGTTTCTTCAGTAGCAGCTGACTATCTAGATCTACTCGCTTATCGAATCAAAGAACAGCCAAGATGAGCTCCTTTCAGTTTCAGCCGGTGTTAGCCAAGGACATTTACCGTCGTCGGATGGAAAACATCACGAACGACGTCCAGTTTTCGAATGAATTCGAGGCGGAGCATTAAGGCTATACTCTTGACAGAGATCCGCTTTTGAATTTCTCCTACAAGTACAACTACTAAGTACTGTGGTGCCCTTCTTCTTGTCATAGTCATTGTCATTGACACACTCTAATCTCTCGGGCGCGGTGTGGCCGGGCCGTGTACGGTGGAGCATGTGAAACGCTTCCGCATGACACGCCACAAGGTGAATGAGCCACGCTTAAGGCAACCACAGAAGCAATTTCTGATCTTGTTACTCCACCATCGTTCGCGAAAGTAATATATGAGTATGCCTCTAATTACCGACGAAACTTGGGTGACTTGGTTCGGACATATCTTCGAGTGTACGATGCGCCCCGGGTTGGTCCAGGACTATATAAAGCAGGGGATTTTTAAAAAGGATGACAAGTGCCACTATGTGAGGACTGGGAAATGTACTATGGTTTTTCTTAAGCGCTGCTCGACGATGGCATTCGTTTTCGTTTCAATTCAGAGGAAGACCACGCTTGATTTTGTTTGCTTCTCTTGTGTTGTCTTCGCAGTCACACTTGGTTCCTTTAATAATATGGAATCAAATTGGTATCGTCTACCACAGGTTTCGTCGGTGTCGAAGACGAGGGAGAGATCGAAATTATTGCAGGTGGCCATCGCTGCACAATGTTGAAGGAGAAACTCGTGGAGCATGGCGATGCGTGGGTGGCAGAGCTGCTTATCAAGATGAATGCATCAGTATTCTTTTTCATTTTTTGTTATGTGTCTTAAACTTAATCTCTCTCCAAGTGCAACCACCTAAAAGTAAAACTAGATCTAACGTCGCGCTCGCGGCTCATTTTCAATTTTCTGCCCCACCACGACAGATCCTCATTCTCTCCGACCGTGCCATGGCCCCAGCGAATCGCGACGCTTTGCTCTTATACAATTAAGGAAGTTTCAAATTCATCTAGATGTGCCTGAAGCTCTCTAGTAGTGGTTGCAATGAAACGCAAGACAGAGCTTGCCACAGCTTCGAGCAGTAGCTAACTTTCAATCAGAGCTGGACTGGGATAGATTCACACAGACAGACTCACTCAGACGCGCCTTGCGCTTGTTACTTTACTCTTCGTTATATTTTGCCAGTCTCTAATATGCAGATCTCGACAATGAGGAGGTCGACGGCTTACCGCCGCAGATCCCGGATATTGTCGATTGCTTGCCTGGTCTTTTGGTGAATTATGCGAAAAACCCCGATGGCGCTTCGAATGAGCATGAATATGTTGTGAAGGTATATACTTAATTTTGATGAGATAGATTTTCAATTTCACTTTTTCATCTCGGGTAGTATGTAATACATTTTGGAACTCGTTTCTTTTTCAAAGTAATCACTTCCTCTTCCGTTTCTTATTCTCAATTTCGTCTTCTCCTTGCTCCTTCCTCCAGCACAAGTACAAGACCATGCAGTCGACCCGCTTTAAGTGGCTCAAGGAGTTCGCCTTGGTTCGCAGCCTGTTCCAGAAGGGCAGCCTCACTCGCGTTAAGGCGCGAAAATATGGATCGGGAACCGACGTTGCGTCTGTGATGAGACAGCAGTGCGGAAGCTGGGACATGGTACCACAGGAAAACCGCTTGGAGGAGGGAGTTGCGCTGGTCCTTACTTTGAAGGGCAACAAGAAGATCAACATGAACGGAAACAGGGGGGACTACGTCGAGACGCTGAAGCTCTACTATGCCAATACCGAAAAACTGAAGGGCATGGACGAGATTGCTGAGGATGTCAAGCTGAAAGTCTTCGACGAGGTGTCTGGCAAGATCGTGGACATGTTGGAAGCAAGGGAGCAGAAGCGTCAAGCGGAGAAGAAATCTGGGAACACGCGCATTGTTGCAGACAGTTTCAAGGTGCGTTGCTATTTCAAGGACTACTTGTAGAAATAGGCACTCACTCTTAGTAGGATTTTTTCAGTACAACGAACGAAAGCTGTTCTCTACCTCTTGCTTCTTATCTCATCCTCTTACCATAGCAGACCACATCTTTCCCATTCCCCTCTACCTCTTCTCTCAGACGAACCCAGCTGATTACGGGTTGACCCTTCCCCCCGGAGTGAAGTCTTTTGTTGCGGGAAGCCCTGGAATGAAGGTCTCTGAGCAAGCGCAGAAGGATGACAAATACCTGGCACTCTGGCGACGCGTCGAAGATATGCTCCATGATGGTGGATGGGAATTGGCCGAAGGAATCTACCAGGTAGTCGATTTTTGCTTTTGTGTTGACATCCGCTGCAGCAGCGTAGTTCTTTGGTAATAATTTGCTTTGTTATTCAGAGGTGGGCGTGAACTTGCTTACTGTCTCACTTTGAAAGTGCAGTTCTTCATCTTCACCACTCAACAAGCAAACACATACAGTTCGCGAAAAGAACCGACGACAGTGAGCAAATGGATTTTATTTCGGACGAGATTCCCGCTGGTTGTTTAGTCCAGTTGGCCGGAACCAACCCCCATCAGAATGAGGATTTGGCAATGGGCCGTGTCTTGAGAGCAGTGGAGGCCCCTCAGGCGTGGCTTACAGCGCTACCTTTAAGACGCAAGCGACTGATCGTGTAGACTAGACGTAGTTCTTCTTTTTATCCGTCTGATTGTTTTATCAAATCCTAACTAGGAGCAGCAGAAGCGCTCGCATGAGAATAAGCGATAGAGACGAGAGACGAGTATGAACCTAAAAAAGATACTTCACGTTTTTGCTTCTTCCTCTAACAGCGGGTGCATTGGACAAGAACCAAGTGAAGACCTTGTGCGAACGCACGCTGCGCCGACGCTTGCTTGTCAAGTTGGGAAAGGATATGTCTGCTGTCTTACGCGCCGGTCGCAGTTCGTCCAAGATTAAGGCTTTTGATGCAGTCAAAGACGAGGATGCCAAGGCAGTCATCAAAGGAAACGACAAGAACAAGAAGAGCAACGCGACCACGTCCAAAAGCAAGACTTCCAAGGCTAGTAGTGCATCTTCTTCTGCTGCTCCCAAAGCAAAGTCCCGCTCCATGAAGACTTCTTCTGCTGCGTCCGCTTCGTCTAGTGCTTCCTCTTCTGGTGCTGCTTCTCCTGTTCTGCCTTCTTTTGAATTTGATGCTGACGCTGACATGGCGGATGCGAACGGTGAAGCTGAAGGTGCAGGCGTTGTCATTAACACCTCTGCCCGCAACAGTTGCGCTTCGTCTACGTCTGCAGCAGAGAACAACAAGAAAGACTCCTTGGAGTCTTATCTGAATGATTCCACCATTTCGACCTTCGAGATGATCAATGCACAAGAAAACGAACTGGCCAAGTCTGTGAAGAAGAATCTCGAGTGGTTGAGCAAGCCAGCCGACTACAGCAAGGAGGACATCATGAAGATGTCGTTCGCAGGCGTCGCGAAGGACTGGACTCCACTATTCAAGCAAGTTTGGCATCGCGAAGCCGAATGCCCGTTCAAGGTCTTGCTCTTTCTGAGTTGTGTCGTATTTGCTAGAAAGTGAAATGTCTTTGTCTACTTATTCTCGCTCCTTTCAATTTATACCTTCCATGTGAGTACTACGAATGTTAATCCTCTCCTACGACCATCAGTTTGCGACGGACGCGCTGATTGTGAACGAAAACAGTATCCCGAATAATCGCACCATGCTTCGCAGCGGTATGACAGCTACTTCGCAGACCAAGCTGAAGTATGGAGATATGGCGAGTGGCGTGCTGCTGCGTGGAAATTACGAGTGCGGAGATAAGAGAGAGGTGCTGAGCGTCCGCTTCCGCGCGCAGTTGAAGCCTTCTACTGTGCAAGCCGTGGCTGGTGCGTCGAACGTGAAGAACAAGAAAGGAGACGCACACGCAAGCGGCGGGATCGATATGAATAACGTACTTGCTCTACTTTGGCAGCTCGGCCTCGAGCTCTTTTCAATTAAGTCAGATGTTGATTTGTCAGGAGCAGTGCCTTAGAATCTCTGAGACAGCACGATGCGCGAGAACTAGCGCCCACCGTCCTAATAGATCACTTTCAAACCTCTCCTCTACAGGAAATGGCAGAGCGTCTGTACGAAATTTATGAGGAAGAATGGGCTTTGCGTCATATCAGCCTCACGCTTACCGTTGTGGATACAACAGAGGCCCGCATTTCTTTGCTGGTGCCGATTCGCAAGCGTGACGAGAACGATGAGACGAACGTGGAGGAGGCTGCACCCAAGAAGCCCTCCGTGAGAGGCGCACTGGAGTAAGTTACGAGTATGACGCAAGAACTCTTGGTTTTGGTTTTCATTGGGAGAAGTAGGAGTAAGTTGTTGTTGTAGCGGGTACACGTTGATGACAGTGCGGCCAAGTCTCTTCATGATCATGGATAGGTAGCTCCAGTCTTCTTCCTGTATGTTGCGAGTGTTGTTCCTTTTGGAAAATCATTCTCCTCTCTTGTTGTATGACTAGCTGACTTCTTTAATTTTGGAAGGTGTCTCAATCATTTGATAGAGTAGATAGATAATTTTGAAGTTATATTTGCCCGAGCATCAGCATGCTGCGGGCCACGCATGATGTGGTTGTGCATGAAGAATTTTCAGAACTAGAGTCGGCAATTTCTATCGGATGAAGTATCTATTTAGATTTATTAGAATTATAGCCAGCAGCAGAATCATCAACTGGCGTTTCGAATGAAGAGCAGAACTTCCGACCTTTTCTCCAACTCAGTCGGGGTTGTCTGACTCAGTCAGCAGGCACCTCATCGAAAAAGATGGGGCCCACCTTGTACAGTGTTAATAAGTTAGCAGTGCATAGATTAAAGCAAACTTGAGGAATTATCTGGCATGTGTATGCGTCTTCCAGTAGCAGTAAGTATTATTTGTACAACGTCCTCAAGTTGAGAAAGGAACGAGATAAAAGCTGACGTTGTGCTTGTGTCCCAGCCCTTTCATCATGGATGAAGGAGTAGAGACGCAGAACCAACGGAAGCAAAGTAATGAACAAAGTCCATACAGTAGTCTATTAGTTCTTCTTGCATGGTTTTGTCGTCTGCGAAGATCACAATTTTGGAATTGAGTGTAATAAAATAATTATGTTCATGTTTTGCTTTTGGTGCATTTCTACAGGTAGTAGTAAATAGTCGCCGGATTTACACGAACTACGAAGACGTGACGTCATACCTTGAGCATTGTATAGTTGAAGGCCTTATTGGACGAGTTCGTCTCCATACAGTCACGCGCATAGTTTGGAGGACCATGTCACAAAAAAGAACCGGGATGCCCTAAGTGGCTTACTTATAGCAGTATCATTATGTATTTTTTAGGGCGGCAGCCTGCTACAGCGAAGAACCTAATAAAAAGTTTTGGTTTATAATAATCCATGACCATGTGTTGAAAAATATTCGTTAATTATAATTTTTGAAGATGTGCATGTGGCCACTAGGCCAATGGCGACCCAACTTCTACCGCGTTTCTGATAGATAGGGAGCATAAGATAAAGCTCGTCTGTCAAATTCAATACTAGAATTCTAGAATGACCATAGTCAGCGTCAGCATGTCTGTGCATTGACGAAATAGTCCGAATAGAGTCCCACTTCGTCGAGTAGTCGTAATGTCAATAGATATGAACTAGAACTAGATATGCATATAGCTTGGCCTAGTGCTGGCTATGTGCAGATTAAGAATTGAGATTGACTCAGCGGCTCGTCAGCATAAGAGCGCAGTACTTATAGATCACGTTCGGGAATAGGAGTCGCAAATGGGTTTGGGAGTATGAAGTAACGCATGCACATTCATATTATCGAGAACCAGAGTGAAAAGTTAAATTTAATTTTGAACTGCTACAATTAGAATTATTGATGCCTGTTGTAAGTAGCGAATGTCTCACCTTGGACGCAGAACTCAGAAACAGGGCACCTAGGATCGGCACTTATTAGATTCATGCAAGATAGAAGGTAAATAATCACCATTGGAGAATTGAGATTTAAATATAAACTGAGAAGGAGAGGCTTCCTTGCTTGAAGTTGAACGGGGGAACGTCTTGAGGGTAAAGCGCAACTTCGCTCCTGCGGAACTCTCTCCACTTAAAGTTAGATTTGTAGCCGAGCACACCGATCCGCGTTTCTCGTCCTAATGTACTTAGAGAGAACTAGCTTAGAAGTTGCTGCTGAAGAGGAACAACGCCTCGACTCTAAGTTTTTAGTTTTGCATTGTGGTCGTCTGCCGAGTAGGATTGATTATCTTCTTCTTCTCTCTCAGCCTAGAATCATTAATTATCTCGTCTTACTCTGGTCGCATGCTTGCGTCAGGCTCTCCTTGCATTCTAGGCCACGAGGTCGGAATAGGATAAGTTTCCTCAGTCATCTCTCTCTCTCTCTCTGCCATGATAGAGCACGCCCACGCGGGTGCAAGCATCCACTGAGAGAACGATGAGAACGCGCAATAGAATAAGCAGAACAGTATGGCGTCGACTTTATTCTTGTTGTAGGCGAATACAAACTTGAGTCTACAAAAAACACGAAAGTCGACGCCTCGAGGTCTGCGAGCAGATGAAAAACATGACCAAAGTGTTTCTCCATGTGGGAGATTGTGCAGCATCAGATCAAGAAAAAAGTTCACGTGCCCCGCTCGAAAGAGTTCTTGTAAGATCCATGTCTGAAGATGAGGAAAGACCGCGGTCGTTGTCTAATCGATGTATTTGAAATCTATAGTTCTTGGCATGTCGTTCTATGGAGTGTTGAGCTCTGGAATATAGATCCCCTACCTACGTTCTATAGAACAGGCACCCAAACCACTCGCGGGGGTGAGACTTCCTTCAGAGGCTTACTACCTGGTATCCGGGGGCGCACTGTATCGAGCAGTGTACGTAGCTACCAAGGAACGAAGCAAGCACCATGTAGGAAGGTGTCTCAGATTGAATGAAGCTGCAACGAACTGGCCGGATGGCAGGACTTTGTTTGTGTAGTTTCTTTCTCTTATTGATTCCAAAGTACAACAACAAGATTGCCGCCCTTCTTAGAGATAAGAAATCATGTGGTTGCGGACTCCATCTCGAACAGTAAAAGGAGCTAGTTCCTTTGGCGAAGATTGATTCGACGAGACGGAAAGATGGCAGGTCTCTCTTCCTAGAGAAACAGCAGATGCTAGCCACTCTGTCACTGACAGACTACTTCCTTCTGCAAAGTAGTCTCATTTGTCTGGCGCATTGGCGCGGCATCAACGTTCACTGGCATTAACTAAGGACTTGCGCACTGTCGTGGGTGTGAGAACTAAGCAGCTTATATAAATATATATGGCGTTGTCATTTACCTAGTGCTAGTGTGCGAGTTTCATTCCGGTTGCTTGTGGGAAAGAGAGGAACGCGAGGTGAGTAATGTGTGAGGTAGTCGCGAGATCCATCTTTGATTATAGTATGTCCAGTGAAACAAGGTAGGAAGCAGAAGGAAGCTTCCCTCCGCCTGTGCAGTAAGTATGAGCGTCAGTCTATGTAGTCATATTATGACTTTGGAAGAGAAGTTCCCTGTCTGGGCCAGGGATTGGCTGCGTTTTTACTTGCTAACAAACATGAAAGTGCGGCTTGCGCAAGAATGACCCAACACAGGATAGCGAGCTGCATTGTAGCAGCAAGAAAAAAGATATTGGGATGTTGCCGCAACTTCCTCAGACACGGGGTTGTCTTCGTGGCTGTAGCTCACGATGGATGTTTTTACCTATTTATAGGAAGACTGTTGCTCGTCAAGGAAAGAGCTCCCGGTAGTATAGTAAGTAACTGACTCCATCGAGGAGCTTGATGGACGAAGTAGCGCAGTTGAAAACCACGCCTGCAACTGGAAACTAAAAGATTTATCGCTCTGCCTGATTCTACGACTCTTCCTTGGATGGAGACGACGTGTTCCTTCGGTTTGACTCTCATTCTGGGTTAGGTGTTTCTTCAAGTCTGATCGAAGAAGCGGCGGTTACTTTTTGTGTCTTCTTGTGAAAGTAGTGAAGCATTCTTGATTATAAGCACTAAGAGAGAGTGAGGGGCCTGTTTCGGTGGAAGGAAGAAGCCCTGCTTCGCAAGACACTTGACATCGAGCTTGTAGGGGCACATCGGACACGAACTTCAGGTAGAGACTGAGTGACAGGCAGATGAACTGCGGCCCACCCTCGGTTGCAAAGGAGCTGTCGCAACGCAGTGACACTTCAAGAAAGGAGAGAGCCCATTCTTTGGGGGTGGGGTCTTTACACTAGAAGCATCAGTCACTGTGAAGAAATGCGCGCTGTGCTCACATGTTTGTCATGAGGCTGTAATTTGCAGAAGTGAGTAAGTGTGTTAGTTAGTTTCTGCTCCTCGTGTTTGTTGGATATGAATGTGACTTGACAGGGAAGCAAGACGACGGGCCTCCCCTTAAGTCAATCTGTCTGCTGAAGCATTCACTTTTTTTGATTCGGTAAACGACTCACTCGGTCTACGTGCTCTCTGACTCGGTAAAGAAACTATGTATAGCAGCCGAAATAGATCGTCTTGCCTTATTTCATCGACAATTCATTGCTTTCTTCGACGTATCTATGCAAGAAAGACCTCCAAGACTGACACCCGATGAAATCCTTTCCATTCCACCAAAGTCGACATCGAGGTGAGAGAATAAATTCGTTGTTTTTTCGGTTCGTTGGCTGCCTTCGATCGAAGCAAAGAGCTAAAATACAACGCAAATGGTGAATGCACATGTAGACGATCGTTTTGATTTTTTTTTCAGTTTATTTTCTGAAGAGTTCCAAATTAAGCGCGTCCATCCATCGATCGAGAGGAAGTTATTCGGTTTTTTTAGATTGAGCTCGATTGTACTTCTATCAAGCCGAATCTTCGTTCAAGTTTCTTTCATTCATCAGCAAACTACAGAGAAGCTCTTCGTTCACGGTTCCTTTTTCACCGCCCCAAGTAGGTCTAGGCACAACGAACACGAGAAAAAATCGCTTCCGATAAATAGCGCTGTTCTAGCAAACAAATAGAGTTCATCGACCAACTATCTAGAAACTGCTTCTAGACCCCCTGATCATCAATCATGCCGTCGCAGTCTCCGATTAAAGACCTGGGCTCCGCATTGCCAACCGGGAGTCCTTTCAAAGGCTCGCCTGCCAAGTCTTTCGGCATGTCGCCTGCAGCCAAACTGTCGCCTGCTAAGCCTCAGGCTGCTCCGGCTGCTCCTCCAGCTGCTATGAAGCCGGTGATGAAGCAGGCGATGAAATCGGACAAGCACAACAGTGACATCAACATCAAGGGGCCGCAGCTGCTTAAGCCCTTATCGCCAAAAAGTGCTCCGGCGTTTATCAAGTGGAAGTTTTATGAGCAATTTTCATTTTGAGTATCGGAAGTACTTTAGTGAGTTATGATGTAGTATCTGACTGCAGTTGAGTCATCTGTAGTACATTTATGTGTATTTTTTTTGAGTATCTGTAGTACATTATACATAGTCATGCTTTGTCTAGGTCTCCCTCGCACTGACAACTCCCTAAGGTTGGACCAAATTAATGGACTTGCTGTTTCATAAATTATATCTTCTTTGGATGGGTCCTCAAAAGAGTGAATGAAAGAGCTTACAGTAAGCTACTTGTACGTAGTGGCGTCATCTATCAATCATCTTTTTACCAATGATTGAACTTCCTTCAATATTCAATCTATCACCAGTCTAATTCTCCAACCAAGCAAAGGAATGGGAGGACCGCTACCAGGAATCACTGCGCGATGATGCAGAAGCTCGCCGTAAGAAGTTGCTGGAGACGCCTCCCGCAGCGCAAGCGCCCTCCTCGTCCTCCTCCTCGGAGTCCTTTGAGTACTAGCCTTGTTATCTTTGTGCCGACTCTTGATGTTCTTCTTTTAAATGATTTACATACATACCCAATAGTACTTCGCTACCACGGATTTCCATCTCCGTACGAACGTGATTCATACATTCACTGCTTTGTTCTTCTTGGGGGATCGATCGCTGGGCTGCTCTTCTTTGTGCGGATCTCCATACCTAGATCATACGCCGGATGCTCACACCTATCGTTCATTCTTCATCGCCTTTCAGGTTTGGCCTTGCTAAGAAGTGGACGCCCGGAGGCATGCCGAAGCTTCAGCAGCGAAACAATTAAGACAAGGCTATCATGTTTTCCGTGGGTCAGTGTCGTGCGTGAATCAACGACAAGGACGCTGTATAATTGAATACAAGCTCAAGATTGGTTGCATCTTTCTATCTAACTATGTGGTGCTTTTGCACGCAGCAGGTGCGTGCAATGCACTCTCCTTATCGACTAGATTACTCTTGGGTAGATAGGTGGATGCGTGCTTCCTGCAAGTTGCATCAATCAATTCAATCTGAGACCATCAATGAGGCTGATTGTCTGTCATACGTTCACAGATGCGCAAGTAGTTGATTGTTCGCGGCTCTAATCCTTGAAGACGGGCGAAGTGGTATGGGAGTCGCCGCGCTTATGAGTCGCGTTATTCTATCTATTTTATATATACTTACTCACCACCAGCTGATGACGAAGAAGAGAAAGGGCGAAGCTTAGTATGCTACATTTATATCAGTGGGTCAACAACTCTTTATACATACACAATGTGTTGCCTCTTTTGAGTCACTGCTGCTCCGTTTTCTAATTGGCTAGGCTACGCTCGCACTAGAGTTTCTTTAGCGAGTCAGAGTTGTCTGCTGTATGCACGTAGCTTGCTAGCAAGGAAGAGCTTGCCCCAGTCTTGTGCTCACTAGGAAGAAAGCCGTAGCGGTTCGTGAGGCTTCGGGTGCTCTCTGTTCTCCAAATTAGATAGACACTGAGTGACTACATTAATTCACTGAGGGGGCTATCAATCTGTATCTATCTAAGACCACTATGCTATAGTATACTATACATTTTAAGTAAGTACTGTCCGACGCTAGAAACTCGCACAAACAAATACAGAGACTAACAAACACTGTAAGAATCAAAGGCATACTACTAGCTTCACTCTTCCTTTCTCTCTCAAGCTCTTATGCTAGTAGTAGATTATAGTATCTATAGGTATAGCCACTCCTTCTTTTTCTTCCTCCAATCCCTTTGAGCTTCGGAACGGTGGACAAGGCGTCGAAAGCGAAGGGTCTTGCGCACATTTATGGTCCACATCGTCTACTAATAACTTACTAGGCTATTCTTGTTTGCTCACTTCGGGCATCGAGTAGAGGCGTGTCTATGTATGTAAGTACGAAGGTAAGTGCTGTATATGCTTCCTGTGTATGTATGGCATATTCATTTACATACTTACTACAAGGGTACTACATCTTCTATCTTCCTGCCTCGTGTATAGCTAGCATGCTCTATCAACAGTTAGCTACACCAATTAACGCCAAAAGCTTTAGCTTGTCGCTTGGTCCTTAGATGATGGATCTTTCTAAGGTGAGGAAAACCCAGTGGAGGCACACCACTCCGAAAAGCAAGCGTCTTTGAAAGCGCGTTTCGCGACGCTAAAAGAGCAGCAGGCGCACAAGGAGAACCAAGCCCGCCTGAGTTACGACTTAGAACCCTAATCCATCTGCGTGCGACCTCCCTCCACAGCATCCATCTTGAAGCTGCTCCATGCCTAGGAAAGTAAGAGTGAGGGAGCAGTTTCCTGAAGAAGCATGCAAGCTAGCAACAAGATGACTGATGCATGGGCCGCCGGTCCCCTTCGTTCCAGATGGATGAGGGTTCCTCGCCGTGGGTTCTAATTACAGAACTGGACGAAGTTCTGCTATGGCAGTGTGTGCGTATATTTATATAAAGAGATATTTATCCACCAGGGAACTCACCTACCAGGGAGCTTACTTTTGTAGTACTCACAGTCGTGGAGAGTACTTCTCGATCGCTCATTCTATCTAAGATAGATATGTCTAGCCGCATTTTTTTGCTATACAAAATAAAGCAACTGCGGTCAAAAAAGATGACTCGCAGTAGCTAGTACCTAGTAAAGTGCTGCTGTCTCAGTCACAACAAACTAAGTAACATGTTACTTAGTTTGTTGTGACTGGTATACTTATTAATCACTGATTAGCAAGGATACATAGTGGGGCTAATGAATAGTTCAAAACTCATCTAATCATGCGAAAAACAATGGCGCGAGGAGCACAAATCCGCCGCCGAGACCCTCAAGATTTGGAACCGTAACCGCGAGTCGGCACTACGCCGTTAAGGAGCAGGACACTAAATTCCTAGCTCTTTCTATCTATGTAAGTATGTAGCGAGCAGCTTCCTTCTGAAAGCTAGCAACCCCATGTGGTGCAGCTACGTGCTACTCTAGCTTGCTTCCCTCCTTGGTAGCTCTTCTTTTGGGTCATTCATTCATTATCCATCGCTCCATGCATCCTGACAAACTAAGATAGCATGGAGCGTAGATAGTTATACTTTGTGTGTCTATAGAAATTTAGATAGACTTCGATCTTTCTGCCAAATTCTAATCTACTTGCTGGGCGAATAGCAAGGGTGTCCAGACGAAGAAGACCCGCGACACGGTCAACGACAACAAGAAGAAGACCACGACGGCCAAAAAGAGCAAAGGCAAGCAAACGAAAATGGATGCCAATGCACAGGGCAGCAGCGACATCATCTCGTCTGGTACTGGGACCGACAACAAGGTCAAGAAGGAAAGCTCCAAGGCCAGCAACTCCGGAAGCAGCTCGTCGGGAACCAAAAAGGAGGTCAAAAAGGGAAATGATAAGGCTCGCAGCAGCAAGTCTAGCAGCACCTCGACTGGATTCAAGGTCAAGAAAGAGTCTCTTAATTAGGTATCTACTTTCTTCAAGTAGATGGGAGTATCTAATAGTAGACGTGTTTGTTATCACCTTCCTTCAACAAGCTCAATCTAGATGGGAGTTCCCGAACTAGCTTAGATACAGGATCGACGCAGATCGATGACGATACGTTAGCACCGACCTAGTTTTTTAGATAGTATGTGAAGAGTGATTTTATACAGCAATTATCGACGAGCACACGAAAATGAACTTACATACAACGGAGCGGAAAGAAACTAACATGGCTTCTACCGGGGCGCTACGGTATTACCCTTTCATTCTGCAAAGTCTGTCATTGATAGGTTTGTGAACTTTGTCTTTTTGATAGCTGTGTCTTTTCACTTCTTCACAGCTGTAGACTTCTTATTGGCAAGACCTTTCGTTTTCTCTCAAAAAAATGAACATCTTCAAAGAGAACTAGCATTTAAGCAGAAATTTTGAGTATCGGAAGTGATAAATAAGTTGTGTGCCTGCATTGTAGAAGCAAACGGATCTAGACCCGACCTTCACTAGGGTACTGCTTCCTCTGCAATCGCTTCAATTTTGTGGTTCGTTTTATGGAAAATCATTATCAATGATCGACTAACAAGCTTAGTAAGAAAAAGAATTATTTTTGTTAGAAATACTATTTGTCACTCATCTATGATGCGTAAGATAATGGGGGCAAACATATTATTCAGTCATTCACTGGAGAAAGACTACTCATTGTTTTATTCGATAAATATTTTTCATGCTTGCATGTCAAGCCCTCTTGGTGTCGACAGGGGTGCAGAGTATGCGGAAGAAGCGCCATCTTTTTCTTTCTGAGATCGCAGTAGGACAAGGATGTCGTACTCCCTCGTGTATTCTTGTGGTATTTCCTGAAACAATGAAAGGTGGCCATTTGCTTTGGGGGTAGAAACTAGCGCGATTCCTTACTCCATAGCTCATGTTATAGAGAAATCAGAGCTGGGCCATCGACTTGTAGCCTGACGACTCTCCCATACGAAACAAAGCGCAGCTCTCACTCAAGTCTTAGTTACTCCGTCGGAGTACTGTCTACCTAGCAAGAGCAGCCGAGTTGTAGACTGATATGTATGTATCTGTGCCTGGAGATACTTCTAGGTAGATTGTTAGACGCCGAAGCCGAAAATTCCAGTTGCGCCAACTTTTCACAATCGGCGAAGGAAGGCTGCGCTACGTGCCTCGTGAGCTTGCAGCATGAAAAATACTTTGAACTAATTTTTTTCAGCATTGTTGTTTGGTACTTGGGGCTCTCGTTTACGCGGGGGAAAAATGCAAACACAAACATATCCTCTTGATGTGCATAAAATACATTCACTCATTGATTTGATTCCATGGGGATGCATAGATAGTTAGAAATAGGGAACAGTCTGTCTCTTAGGCGTTGTTGCTTTCTTTTTGGAATGTATCATGTTCATGGGAGCACGTTGTTGGAATGGGATACATTGTACATCAGAGCCGCAATTTTGCCAAACACCAATTTCCACCCAGAAGAATTTCAGGCCAGTACTCATAGGCACGGCTGGAAGTATGTAAGAAAGTACAAGTTAGTGAGTATGTCAGAAACAAACCAAAGCACTTCAAGGAGATTGATAGGTCCACGCTGCAAATTTTGATAGATGCAAAGACTCTCGACGAATCATGTATACAGCTCCACTTAAGAAACTCAAGATTCAATTGATTTATGAGTTTGTTGGTATCGCGGGAAATAGAAAGTGATGTGATCAACCGCTACAATTTACTAATTTGGAGAGGGTGAGCCAATCGATATGGGAAGTATACTCAGCCAGGCGCTCCTTTCTAAAGTAAGAAGTTAATCGTAGCTAGCAACGAACCAGTACTCTCTTCGTATGGCTCTCATGTGAGGACGCTTCGTTCATATTTATACAGTTAGTTTCCTTACAAAGTTCTGCTTTCCTTCCACGCATCTACAAATCTTGACGAAAACAGAGGCTGCTTAGCAAGGGGAGCGAGAACCCTCAGGCGTTCTTTCTCCGTAGCACTGATCGCGCCGCACTATCGATCACGCATTACTCGTTAAGCGAATACATGCTCAAGACCATAGAAGAGTGTAGATATATAAGTTACCGAAGTTGAAGTGTAAGCTAGTAGACAAAGAAGACGCACTCGCTTCCAGGGTGTCTGTCCTCTTTTGCGCGTGATGGAAAACTGTTAGGATGAAAGCGCGATACCCTCAGGAACCACGAAAGAGATTCCGCTTCGTTACTAGCGATTTTGCTGATAAAGACGGCTGTTGTGGATATTTATCTTTGTCGATACTAACGAAATGTTGATACTCCTCTTTGATGCAGAACTTTTCCCTTATCAGCAGCCATAGTATGGGTTCATAAATCTAATATTATGTTATATATGGGATATTTTTCACGAAAAGAACAGGGGTTGCTACCAACTGCGTCTGTTACTTTGTTGTCGTCGGCAATTTCAAGGACTTAGGCCTGACGTCTCCGCGTCAGACACCCTATCTCGCGCATTGAATAATAAGCTCTTTCTTGATTAGACTACCTAGCAATAAAGACTCTTTGAGCGAGTCAGAATCTCTGGCGCGATGAGGTAGTCCTACCTAGGAGCGGCGCGATTACAATGTCAACAGACTCGGATGGGACGGAGTTGCGGAGTCCTTCTGAGAAAGTAGTCATTAACTGAGGAGGTAATACATACGAGAACACGCGTGGCACTGACTATCTTTTCACATAGAGTCGCCTCACGCCAGGTTTTCTCTAGTAGCCATAATTGATGCTGGGACGCATAGAGTCAATCAATAGCAACCTACACACGCAAGCACCTGTGTAGTGTGTATGAATCCACGACGGTACAGCCGAGGCTCGCTCCTATGTATAAATCTGTCTGCTAGTATGTAATAAAAGGCTGTAGGGCCCTGCTCTCCACAAAGTCCCAGCTTTCTTTCCAGAAGTGCATACTTATTATCTAGGACGTGTGTATGTGGCATGTTCCTATATTTACAAGCCCTCTTTCTTCCTACAACAAACATCCTGAGCAAAGTGCCTGTTAATTTCCATTACTCAAATTGATTCATAGTATCAGATAGACATCCTATTAGTTACTGTTAGTGCTGGTTTTGTCCTTGATTGTGTATGATACAAAAATCCACCTGCTCAGTGGAGAGCGCTCTCATCTACTTTTTAGATACATACTAATTGGGGTGTCCTTCGCTCTAGGTAGAAGGAACTAAAATCGCAAGTGGTGGAAGACTAATAAGTATCTATGTAAGACGTCAACGTCTATCGAACTATGTTTCACGAATGTGATGAATGGATGCTGATGGGGAATCGGGCCGGGTTGGTCCACCTAGCTAAAATTGGCAGAGTATGGAAGTCAGGGTGGTCCTCCATGGGTTCTTGCACAACGGATCTTGATTGGTAGAATGAATGACTGAAGGAACTGTTTATTATATTCCATCCTGATAGTTCTGCTTTCTGAATCTATCGGTTTAAACAAGCAATGTGCCTTGATTGAATAAGCAGCCTAATTGACTACTCCACAGCGAGCCGGCGCGTTGTCGGACTCTTTTGCACACCAATGGCATGAGTACATACTAGCGCGTATGTGTCTACAAGACGCAACTAGCATGCGTAGCGCTCATAGTTTGTATGTAATGTTAGAGACTTCTGACTGTGGTTGGCTGTGATTTCTTTGAGTAGCAATCCTCGGATCTGCCTGTCACCTTCACATATAAGTAGAGGCTTTTGCTCCCTTACATTGTTTGATACACTTTCAGAGCACAAAGCAGGCCAGTGTAACTAACAGGGAGGCGGATGCCAAGTTATTTATGTAGTGCAAGCAAAGTTAGTTATATATGTAATGAATATATGAGGAGGGTGAGTCACTACTACGGACTCGCAGGCTCGATCCTTTGCTTTAGCTGAACTGGTTCCTTCATGATTTCGCAGCAGAGAAAACCTATATGCAAGAACGGGGTCTGGGACTCGGACAATGAATCAACCTTGTCTGTGGCAACAGGATGCACTAGGTGCCGATCGCAGGTTCTGTTTATGATACAAAAATGCAAGCAAAGCAGTGACTGCGGCACAGGCGTGCGCCTATCTGGTCCGTGAACATTGGGGTCGCTTTGAAAATTCTGGAAGGAGGTGTTCGCCAGAGCTCTACATCTTCTTAGTCAGAACCAGAGGCGTCTGCTTTTTATGATGTAGCGAAAGCTCCTTTTTTTTTGGACTCGTCTTGCGTTGCGTAATGCGTATAGATGTCATTTATTATCGGTCGTAGGACTCGGATCGCGTCGCTCATGAGTAAGAAAACAAACTCCCCGGCTTGGTCGCAACCTGGTATGTGTGTGAATAAGAATGCACTGCAATATCGCAGGGGCCGTCGCATTGTCTTTGTTTGTATGCTGTCAGCCTTTCCTATGACAAGGTCTTCGCTTCTTTTTTTAGTGTTTCTTTTGGGACTTTTGGATTATGATTAAATATAATCTATAAGCCGAGCTTTGTTGGACGTCGTCTCGAGCCCGTTCTCGCCAGGATTTGAGTAAGCAACTTCTACTGAATCTATCAATCGGCTTTGCGTGGCGGACGGTTGCAGCAACTCGAAATTGATTATAACTTTCAAGCTACTTCTTGTAAAACGCATTTGATTTCTCTTGAGGAGGTTCAATTCGCTCGTCTCCTTCCCCTCATTTTTTGCATGCTTGTTGAAAAGTCGAACCTCATTGCTTTCTCCATGCTTATGCACACTGCCATCTGCTTCCATACTTAGCGACATAGTACCTAGCTCAGAACAAGTAGGATTGTAGCAAAGCGATGAATAGGAACCCATGACTTAGTAGGTCTTCTTCAGGTCTTCGCACATCTTGCTTCGAAAGTGAAAATAAGCTTCATCTTAGCGCAGCGATCTGATATTAGTTTACTTAGGGAGGAAAATATGGGGCCATCGTCAGCGGGTGGAAGAGGTAGCGCTGCAAGAAGCAGAAGCGCAAGAAGAGGCCAGAGTCGGAGTCTCAGTCAAGAAAAGGAAGACAGCCCCCTGTGGATTGGCGTAGATGATATCATGAAATTGCCCACAGGTAATAATGTAAAGAAACAGGCCGTACACGTGTTGCGGCAGCAGCTGAATCGCGCTGCGCTTAAGACGCTTCATGATTTGAAAGCAGCAGAGGCGCCATTAGTATTGTTTCACGAAACGGATGGAAAGGCTGTCACAGTAATTTTAATTACGGCAATGAATTATTACATTATTTGCTATGTGGTGCAATCTTTTCTGCCCCTTCTTTCATCCTTCCTATCTAAGGGCTTTTTCAATCATCTCTTCAGAGAATAGATGTGTGCCAAACGAAGTACTGAAGACTCTCACTTCCTTGGCAGGCTCTAAGAAATGTCCTGAGATGAGGACATACGCAACTAGCGAATTGGTCAAGAATCGCCCAGAGGAGCGACATGCGTATCCGCTGACCCTTCACGTCTATCACTACGCGGAGACCAGCAATTCGTCTAGTGGACATAGACTTCCACTCACTACAGAGGCCTCGGACTTATCCGCATTTCTTCCAGTTGCTCAGTCTGCACTAGCAAGTAATGCTGTGAGTGGTTCTGCTGCGACAGTTTCGTCGTCAACTTCTACTGGTCTTGTGCAGGATAGTGGCGCAGACGCAGGGCAGCCTCGAAAATGTGCCACAACTGAGTTCTTCCTTCCCCTCGTCTGGACTATGCCTAGCCACACCGCATTCGAATTGTTGTCAAAAATGATGGAGTGCTTCGGGGAGGTGGTCGGCTGCATCTCCTTGCACGGACCTCCAGTAATTTTATGGCAAAGCAAGCATTTGGTGTCTCTTCTCTTCGTTTCTGGGTCACGTATGTTCCTTCCTCTAGGTCTAGGAGCATCAGAACAAGTGGCGCACAGCGTGGGAAATGGAAACACCAAAGCCCATCCTCTAATCGTCGCGTACGTAATAGGCGACGCCGCTGGCGTAATGAAGAAATTAAATGTTAAGGTGCCATTAAGTGTCATGCGCTGACTCGTCTTAATTTGCGTTGTATTCCCAATACGAGGAAGCCAAGTACAAAGTCAGCGCCGTTTTATATGCAAATGTGGGACTTCTAACAATGACTTGTGGTGTGGCTTGTATATAGTGAAACAAAACGTGCTCGATCTTGAGCTTCACTGCCTCCAGCACCAACTAGCGCTGTCGAGTTGTGGGGCAGCCGAATGCTATTTGGCGGCGCGTGACTTGTTCAAAGAGGGGGCAGCCAAGAACACGCGCCACAAGCAATGCGGAGCCACGCTCTACACTTTGACGCAGACACTCCGAAGACGCTCCTCGCAGATTTTGGGGCAGTTGGCGAATTGGATTCGAGTAGAGATTCCTCTGAAAAAGGAAATGGCGACATGGCAGCAGCGTGCATGCGAGTGGAGGACGTTCACGCATCAGATGAACATAGACGCAGTTGCGGACTTCGATGAGGAGTTGGGGATAGTCTTCACAAAAGACGACGACGGAAACGGAAAGTTCTTGATCACAGGACCAAGGCGGTTTGCTGACGTGGAAGCAAATATCTTGGAGGCTGCTAGGGAGGAGATTCTAGTCGTGTTGGAAAAATTGGCTTCGAAGTATTTGCAATTGCCATCATTTAACCGGTGGTTTACAATAGAAGACATGCTGAAGCGTATGCTGCTCTTCTTATGGCTTTTAGCACTAGAGGAACATACGTAGCCCTCCACGCGTGACTGCACTATGTGCCTGAGATAGAAGCTTTCTCTCGCATGGGAGTATGTAAGTATATGTCTGTGATTAGTTTACTATTGGATTAGCTATACTAGAGCATCCCGGAAGTCAAAGTCCCCTATTCATTGGCCATGGGTGCCTGCCTGTAGCTATCAATTTCGTATCTGTATCGTGACTGGTATCTATTCTAGGTCAGGCACGCTATGCCTGTCACCTAGTTATTTATTATCATTATTAATGAAACTCTTTTATTCTCCAGCCAGCGCTCGTTCCGTTCACAGCTACTTTCTTGCACAGAGAAACACCACACGGAAAATCGCTACAGGTTGCTTCTATAAATCCTATCTGTGTCAATCTATGGAAGTGTGTAGTCTCTTCAACAGCGTGACTCGGTAGATCAGTGACTGGCGCTTGCTTCTGGTGAATGTGAATGAATCAATCAATGCGTACTTACATAGTTAGACTCATTCATTGTCAGGCAGCAAAGAGCAAAAGTTACTCCCTTCTTTTAGTAAAAGTTCTAACCTTGGATGTGACGGGTATCACCCAAGTATTTATGGATAGAGTTTTGGGCGATTCAACTGACATTATTTGGAGTGGATCTTGCTGGGTCAACGCGAGTAACTGGGGAAAGACGTGGAGGGGCGTGAAGCTAATTTGCTTGGATTTGCACCTCGTTACAGCGCAGCTGCTGCCAAGTGCGGGACGGCTTTATGCGGGCGAGGTGCGAGAGGCGGTCGACAAGCATGCAGAAACCTCTGATGATATCCGCCTGTCGCTGGCGGCCTACCCTCTCTATCTACGGGTCTTGTCGTTTTTCAATTAAGGCTATTACTTTGATGCACATTCTGGCCGCTAGATCCTTGTAAAGAGAGACTCCGAATTACATACAACCATAGACGCTTGGATATATGATAATCAATCTCCCTTCGCACTCGCATGGCACAAAGTGCGAAGCTACGTAGGCTGCTGCCTTGTGCAAAAATAATACTACTTTCTTTCTAACTATTATCTAACTATCAATCAATCTACCTAGAATTGCTACGCAGATTTCGCTAAAAGCTCGTAGATTCATGGTTGCGCATCCACTTTGTATGTTCGTAGCAAGTCCACAACCTCGTAGTTCCTATCGATCACCTTCCCATCCGTGGGTCATCGCTTGCGTCAAAATCTACGAACGTAGCACGTTATTCATAGATACATCACCCGATGCTTACTTAGTCTGTTCAGTTTGAAGAGGGGAGGGAACGAAGTGCCCCATCTGAAACAACGAACAGCTTTTACCTTCCGCAGGAGTGAAGATCAGGACGGAGTCAATGCTTCTTACATATTGTATGTAAGCTACGTAGCCCTCAGCAAGCCAATATGTAAGTAAGTATGAGATGGAGACATGATCTAAAAAATTTGGCCCGGCGACGTAGAATGCGACTGGTGCGTTGTTTATGCGATGCTGAGAGCATACTTCGGAGCATGGGACCGAATGCGAGTTGAGAGCGCTCGCTATCCGTTTCTGTTTTTTGAAGATTTAGACGACTCCGAGAATTTCTACTATGCAGTCAGTCGGTATCTGCTACTTCCAGACGATTCGCCGCTTCTGGATGTGAGAGGTAGCTTCAACAAGAAACTGCGGAAAATGTTGAGGCTGGAGCAAGTTTCTATCGAGTACGTTAGGGAGCTGCTGTTGCTATTTCGTCGCACGATTCAAAGAACCACAAACCGAAGCGAAAGCACATTATGTTCGGGGTTAACTATGTGCGTAGCAGTAAGGAAGCCTCTTCGAATTAGACTGAGGGGTAGTCTTATCGGCTTCGATTTACAAACAGCCCTAGCTGAAGTGCCTCATTAGTACGTAGAGAACCGCTTTCACAAGTCGCCACTGTTCTGCACGCTACACAGGATAGAAAAAAGTGGCTGCGCATTGGCTGGCGGACAATGACTCCATCGATCGATCCTGGGGAGAACAAAGTGGAAAGACTACTAACTCTCCCCTGAGTCAAACAGCGTAGAAAGATAAGTAGGCACCAAGGTAACAAACTACCTTCCTACGCAACGTACGTACGAGGTGGGTGCGCCAGCCAGCATTCATTTCTTTGCTGGCTTAGTTACTGTTGGCAACACACAGACTGACTCAAGGACTGCCAGATTGATCGTGAGGCTGGCGGTGGCTATGTATGTATGTGTCCCCGTTTGCGTTTTTGCAAATAGGCCCATACATAGACTGACTCGTGGAGTGCTGAACAGAAGCCAAGGGCTACGCACCCACACACATTCTAGCTACGAACTAACAGCGTTTCAGTCGGAAACGAGCGCATGGCTCATAGATAGGCGCGAATGTAGGAAAGTTAGCAGAGGACGTTCGTATGATGCATAGATTGGCAACCAAATATACTATGCGTAACTAATCAGCCAATTGATTGCTTTGCGTCTTTCCGGTGATCCCTACGTACTCACGCAAGCATCAGTAAATAATGTTCGTTGTACTAACAAAACTTTGGTCCCATTCATTGATTGACCGAGCGACTCTCTCAAAAGGGGCTGATCAGTTCTTCAAGATCGAGATTGGCCTACTTCTAACAGACCACACGATCACATCCCGGGCGGCTCATAAAAGAGGCAATCCAGCGCTGCCGGAAAATATTGACGTCGACTATGGTGCAGAAATCTTGACGCGGAGAGTTCGGCAAAAGAAAAAAGCTCCAAGGTGCAAGCGTCTAAAGTCAGCTAATTACATCTCGGAGCGAAATACCTTCGTCCGGTCTTACCTTTCTATGGTTGGCAGCACTGGGAATGAAGAACTGTCTCAAATCGAGTTTGCCAAAGCGCAGAAGCTTTTCAAGGATCAAGAGGAGAAGATGAAGAGAGGAGGCGAGAACGAATGGGTAGGGGAACTTATTAGAGATGAACTGCAGAAGAGGCGGGCGGAGACCAGTGCTATGGTTGCCGATCAAGCAGCGGCTTATGCAGCAGCAGTACGAGCTTGGAACGCTGACGAAGACGTCCAGGACCGAAAGCAGCTGCGACGTCGAATGCAGACCATTTTGGATTGCGCCGCGCCGTCTGTTGCTGCGAATTGTCGGAAGTACTTGAAGGAGCCGTGCACTCCGTATCCGCTAGAAGATGCCTGCAGCATTGCTCCAAATTTAGGCCTGTATGCACCAGATGGAGAGTCCCTCGCGGCAAGAGGCAGGCTAGTGGGAGCAACTGCTCCCAAAGCAGAAAGGTGCGCCGCAGAGGTCAACATAGGAAGGATCCATCAGGAGGGTGCAATGGATTTCTTCAAGACCGCGTCTGGACTTTATTTCGCAGTTCTGATCTCTTCCAGGTCACCCTTAGGAGCAAAAGTGATTCAGTTGAAGACGATAGAAACTGGCTCATCCATGAGTGGCGCGGGGGAGCATTGCCTTGCAGCAATTGAGGAGGTGTGCTTGGAGGTGGATTTGACTTGTCCGCCCGTGACCGTCACGGACTTTCTGATGGCACACAACGATCACGAAAATCCAGTTCTTATCTTTGAGGAGGTGTCGCACGTTCCTGGGAGTCTGCGGCTTTTCATTAGTCAGCCAAACGATCTTGAGGAAGAGACGCGCTCCAGGATGCAAGAGCAACGCATTCTGCGCGCAGAGGAAAAAGCTGCCGCAGAGTCTTCAACCAAGGCAAACACTGGCAACCCGGAGGAGGAGTACTGGAGCAAGAAAATTGGAAAACAATTGGAGGAGCTGCGAAAATTAGGTGCAGACGCAGGCGGAGCGCAGTCGAACAAAACACCTGGGCACGCTTTGCCAGGTGTGCCGAAAGGCACGCCTGAAAGTGCAGAAATTCAGCGAAACCCATGCGCGGAAGATTTAGCTATTTCTGTACTAAGGGCGGAAGAATCAAACAGGGAGGCGATGGCAGAGGAGCTTGAAAGCCCCGAGTTAGTGGAGGACATGATGAAGTGGGTCCACGCACTCAAAAAGAAGCAGCGTCTGCAGCGTTCTGCGAAAAAGCGAAATCGTCAAAAAGTGACCAATAGGTACTTCTATACTTACATACGCGTCCTATTTGGGCGCAAGTTTACTGAGTTTCTATAGATAGGTAGATAGATAGACTCGCGCTAACTGTTTTGCGAAGAATCTAACGCGAGGGCCTTACATACTTCAGGGAGTGGCTGAAGCCCTAAGAAAGAGAGCGCAGAGAAAGCTCGGCCTCTGTCTCCCTCCGTCCTAGTAATTTTTTTCTGCAACCAATGAGTACATATGAATTAATATATAATCTAGGCTGGCAGCGAGGGGGCAAGCGCGTGACCATCACTATTCGCTCTGACTCGTACGTAGCACGCAGGGACTTTCTACACCTGGTAAGTGTGTGTCAGGTGCTATCAGGTGGTGTCAAGTTCTCACTCTAGTGCTTCTCTGAGCGAGTCCCTAGGCAGAGTCCCTCTGAGTGATAAACGGGCGCACTGCTTGGCGGACTTTGGTTCGTCATGCAGCGGCTCTATCTAACTACGAATGTAGGCGCAAGCTTAGATAGACTGCGCGTAGGTGCCGTACGTATAGAAGGTACTTCGCTCCTCGAAGTAGCAGTGAGTAGGTGCTAGCTTATATATTTACTAGTCGCTAAGTAACAATGGGAGCAAGTATATTCATTTAATTGCTCGTGGGCTTTGTTTTGGCCCGCTTTCTTTGTTTGGTTCATTGCTTCGTTGCTGATCAGACTTCTCCTCTGTTAGTTAGGAGCAGCATCCCTTGCGTGTGTTTGTCTTCCCATTGCAGTAAGCTTCCCAGTAAGTAGCTCCATTGTCCCTAAGTCTGGGCACGTGGCTAAGAAAGAAGCTACGCGCGTGGCCTGTTTGGGGAGTAACTAAGCTGACTCGTCTACGTGCCGTAAATAAAAAAGTTGGTCCTTGGGTGCGTCGCATCCTTGCGCCCGTTGGTTCCTTCCTGAGCGAAGTCTGTCGCCAGATAAATATCCACTTCGCAATAATTCAACGCACTCACTCTCTCACACTCACAGCGCCGCTGCGGCGAAGAAAGAGATCGAGGCTGGACTGGAGAACCCAGCCAAGGAACTAAACGAGGAAGAGCTGGCAGAGCACATTAGGGAGCTGCATTACGGCTGTCGATAGGGTTCTCAGTGGCTCGCCCTTTCTTACTTACTTACAGACGCATAGGGCCGGTCCTACCTAGTTCCGTGCTTGTTTCCTTCTCTGTTACTTAGTTAGAGACCGTCTCACCCTATTCTTGCTGCTTGTGCGGTTTGTTAGATAGTTTCTCAGAAAGAAACAAGGGATCGCAACCAACTTACTATCTATCGAAGCTGCGCGACGCAGTTTTATCTATCCTTGTGCGTTCCATCTTCTAAGGGTTTGACAATAGAAGGCAGCTGCTAGAAGACGGAAGCAGCCTGGATTTTGCCCCGGGATTTGGCGCGGGTAGAGTGGCATCCGACAACAAGCAGTGCACGTGTGACGTTGGAACGCAGCACAAACAAGCCATCCGAGCCTTGCCTGGGTTGACGTTGAGCAGAAGCGCATCCATAAAGGAGTACGGACTAATGGGAGCCAAGGCGATATGTGGGGTTTGGTCGTGGTACGTGCATCATGTTCTGGAGTTAAATCCAGAACCAGGAGAACCAGGGGCGCGAAACTATCGCAGTTTGGCAGAGCAGAACGCGTACAAGGTGCTCAACGGTCGATACATCAAAAAAATGCGGGGTCGCATCGAGCAGGCCAAGAGGATTCTGCGCCTGCCCGAAAACAGAGGGACCAGCACGGGCATCAATTTCGAAAAAGGGTGCGAAGATCTTGACAGAATGTACGGCAATCTCCCTACGCGGTACTTCTATGAGCAAAGTCACAGGGAGAGGCTAGGGGAGATGGAGTAGCTAGGCTGCTACCTAGCGCTGGCTTGGTTGGGTTGTGTTCGTTGGCTAGTTGGTAGCTAACTTTTTGCAAAAGAGTAGGCACCTCGAACCAACCTGGATGCCTGTCGATGGAAGGGTGTATGTAGTACATTCATAGCTTAGATGTTGCTAGATTAATATCGAATGTGTACCTGCGTCGACCATCATGAGAAAGCAGCGAGGGGAAGTAGCTGCCTGAGAGGTAAAACGAATAAAGCACGCTCACAGGGGGGCGCGAGCGTGCGCGCGGTGGGTGCCTGCCAGCCTTAGGCAGGCTGCCTAGGTAGCAAGGATGGAACGAAGCTACGCCCAGGGCTCGACGAAGCAAGCTGGTCGGTGGGTGCCGTGTAAGTAGCTGCGGGCGTGTATATTTATACACGCGTGCGCCTGTGTATAGACTGACACACGCCCAGCCACACATCGCCCGAGGGCGAAGCTGCTGGGCATAGTATAGACATTCGCACGAACTAAAACAACAAAGCAACCCCCCGAGGGCGAAGCAAGGTGCTGGCAGGCTCGCTGTGTCGCTATGTCTAAGGCCTGCCTAGCTTGCTACGCGAGTCAGCGAGTGCCTAGATGCACACACACCACGCGCATCCATATACGCGCGCGCGTTTGTATCTATATACATAGACGCAGACGCGGGCAGATTGATACGCGCGCGCTCTCTCATCCATGTGCACGGGCTCACGCACTGACTTGCGCCCGTGCATAGATGGAGCAGAGCCATGCCTGCACTGACGGGGCACGTGCATGCCTTCGCGCGTAGTTCGTTGTACGTAGGAGGGCGCGCGTATATATAAGCGCTGCTTATATATAAGAACCAACCGACACACTTGCGCGCGCCTGTGGTTGGCTTATAGGTTGACACTGCGCGCCAGTGCTTAGATATTCGCTTCTATGTCGCTGCATATGTATAGGCGTCTAACTATATATATAGACGCACTGCGTAAAGGTATACGCGTGCCATTCTATATAGATCGACATAGGGACACACTTGCGCGCAAATACATGCGGCGCGTCTTATATACACACCCAGGCGCGCGGCATGTGTTCAAGTTGGTGCGTATATATATAGCGAAGCACGTATATAGACTCTGGCACGTGTATGCCATCAGTCTGCAGCGTGGTAATATTATGCATCAGCGTGCCCACATGTCTGCGCTACACTGTACCGCTTAGCTTGTGCGTATAAATATACACACTTCGCCCGCTGTTGTATATACATTCACAAACTTACGCCGGGCGTATGTATATCTGTAAAGATATGGGCAAGCGCTAAGCTATACGCATGTGCATCGGATGCATCTAGGTGGACAATGGCCGATATATATATAAAAAAGCGGGCGCGTATATAATTAAACACGCATGCTTATAAGTGTATCTGTATAAATACGCGCGCGCCTTGCTATGCTAGAAATTGACGCGGCTGAGTATGTGCGTAAGTATATAGATAACGCGCGGCGTTTATATATAACGCGAACAAGTGCAATCAGATGAAGTGCGTGAGTGTATACGCATACGCCGTAAATTTGGCGCGTAGCTAGTGCCTTTATGCCGGTGCGTTCTCTTATGTATATACTCCGCGCGCTCGTGTGCATATATCTATATAGGTGCATATATAAACGCAGCCAAGTGCTTACATACTACACCCCTGCGCGTCGGTCTGGCTGCGTGTGTTCATATAGTGTAACTCTAATTAAGTGGCCTCTTGCTTATGCGTCTACATGGGTGCAAATAATTAAATTCACACACATAGACCGACGCGCGTAAGCATATACATAGCGCGCGGATGGGTATACATAAACACGCGCAGGCGTGTACGTTTTGGATATGTATATATATACTGCGCACGTGTCTAGTGTGTATCTGTATACGCTGTAGCGTGTGCATTGATATACATACACACATGCGCGCGAGTGTATACGTATAGACACGCACGCAAATAGTACAGAAGAGCACGGCGCTAGTGTTCATATAAATACTTAAACATAATGGCGCACGCTACTGAGTAGCGTTCGTATTTATATGTAGTGACACTAAGTGCGTCTATATATATACATATATAGCGCTTATATATACGCTTAGACATATGCTATAGAGACGTAGACTATTTATACACGTGCTACATTATTGACCCTATGTAGAGAATTACGCGCATAAGCAAATATATGCTATATAAATATATATATAAATAATTATATATCTGGGTATATATATATATATATATACACACATATATACACAAGCATACACGTATACAAATAGCGCGCGCGATCGTATATATATATATATTTAATCAGATATATATATATATATATATAT